>VXAU01000315.1:393315-431785 GCA_013399695.1 Formicarius rufipectus | reverse complement strand
GAGCCCGGGGCCGCCGCCCGTCCCTCCCTCCCTCCTTTGGCCCCTCACGCACCGGCGCCACGGGCGCCGCCATGACGGGCCGCGCGCACCGCGCCGTTGCCGCGGCGACGGGAGACGCGCGGGGGCTGCCGGGAGAGCCGAGAGCGCTCGGCACGGCTCGGCTCCGCTNGCTCAGCTCGGCCCGGCTCGGGAGGGGAGGGGAGCCCCGGTCCCGGAACCCACCCATCCCCCACTAGCGCCCCCTTCCGCACGTGGGCGCGGTAGCGGAAATGGCACGGAATGAATCACGAGAGTTCCGTGGGCTGATAAAAGGACGGGGAGAGATCAGTCGCTGATACCGTCACGGGCAAAACAGGCTTGGCCTGGGGATATTAGTTGAATTTATTATCAACAAAATCAGAGCAGGGCAATTGGAGGTAAAGTAAATCGTGAAAACATTTTGCCCCCGTCCCTCTCTCGTTCCCGGGCTGTACCTGCTCCGCCGCAGCAGGAGGGAGGCTGGGGATTACGGTCAGTCCATCTCACATTATTCCTGCCGCTGCTTGCAGAGAGGAGTCCTTTCTTCCTACCGTGGGGTCCCTCCCACAGTAGACAGCTCTCCACGAACTCCTCCAACGTGAGTCCATCCCACGGGCAGCAGTTCTCCATGAACTGCTGCAACGCGGTCACTTTTCCACACGGTCAGTCCTTCGGGCACAGGCTGCTGCAATGAGGGTCCCCGACAGGGTCACAAGTCCTATCAGGAAAACTTGCTCCAGGGTAGGTTTCTCTGCCCATGAGTCACCAGACCCCTGCCAGGACCGTGCTCCAGCATGGGTTCCCATGAGGTCCTAGCCTTCTTTTGGGCTTCTCCACGGCTGCAGGTGGATCTCTGCTTCCCCATGGACCTCCACAGGCTGCAAGGGCACAGCTGCATCACCGTGGTCTGCACCACAGGCTGCAGGGGAAACTCAGCTCCAGCATCTGGAACACCTTCTCCCCCTCCTCTCAACTGACCTCGATGTCTGCCAAGTTGTTCCTCTCACATACTCTCTCTCTGCTCTTCTCTGTCTGCAGTTACATCTATGCAATAACTTCTTTATTTTTCCTTCTTAAAAATGTTATCACAGAGGTGTTACCACCGTTTCTGATGGGCTTGGCCTCGAGCAGCAGTGTGGCCATCCTGGAGCCGGCTGGACAACCTGGAGCCAGCCTGGACTCTGCTGGACATGGAGGAAACTTCTTGCAGTTTCTAACAGAGGCCACCCCTGTAACCTCCTTGCTACCAAAACCTTGCCACGCAAACCCAATACAGCTCCACAGCCAGGGAGTATATTAGCGGGGCTGGCAGACAGGGTGTGTGACGAGAGGGTGGGCTTGGTCCTTCAGGACCTTGGTGCATAGCCATGGGGCCTCGGGAAGCGCCAGAGGGCTGGCAGGCTGCAGGGAGGCAGCAGGGATGGAGGGAGGCGTGGACATGCCAGTTCTGGCAAAAACTGGGAAGTGGATTTGCGCTTATGCGTTTGACATTAGTGTAAATGTCAAACGTGCAGTGAGCTGTGAGATCACCTTCCCCTCCCCGAGCTGCAGGAGGAGTCAAATGGGAAGGTTGGTGGGGACTTCTCTGACATTTGTGTGGTTCTAGAGAAATGGAGGTTTTTTTGTTTGTTTTTTTTTTTTTTGTTTGTTTTGTTTTGTTTTGTTTTGAAGGCTGAGGCTCCATGAAGTTCGAAGGGTGTGCCTCATCCACTCACATGATGCCATGTGCTAAACCTGAAACAGACCATTAAAAATATTTCCTCATTTGCAGAATGTGTTTATCAGCTTGTGGGAATTTGCCCTTTAGGGTCTAATTTTGTATTGTCCTTGTTGGAGGCACGGAAATGAACAGATTTCATAAATCCTTTCCACCTTTACCCCTGGAGGCGGCTGCAACCTGATAACAGATTATTCTGCTATTTCCTTCCCTTCTGGGATTTGCAGCTGAAAAGTCAGAACTGTTCTGAGCCTGAAAGTGCGGAAAAGTCCTCTCCTTGTTCTGTCCTGTGTACTTGCTGTTGTTAGCTTCCACACAGCAGATAAGCAGCTCCACAGTAGGCACAGTCTCTCTAGGTGTTTGGGTTTGTCTGCAGCAATTCAGGCAGTCGATGGAGTGAATTGTACCCATTTTGGGCTCATGCCCCTGAAATGGGCAAGTTCTTCCAAAACAATGCTTAGTACCTCGATTTGCCTTAGTAGAGACATACTTGGAGAAAACAAGGGGAGGTCTTAATGGGCAGCAAATGAGGGGGAGTTCTTTATCATTTATCCACTTACTCCTAACTGTATTCTGATTTTTCAGACATGCTAAGGGCAGATATTAAATGAAGCAGAGCTCACGCAGAATGTTATGCGGGTCTTGCTTATATTTGCACCATCAGTACATCTGGTTCATTGGAGCATACAAGAAAACGTGTGTTTTATATTAAAAACTACAGGATGTTCATATAGACTCTAAAAATACTGATCATGGCTGGAAAATGCTGTTCTTTAAAATTAAGGCAGTTAAGATGCAAAAAGTCCCTTTCTTAGAAGTGCATGGTTAAGTTTCACATGAAAATTAGAGCTTTAGGATGAAACGCTCCTATGTCAGGGAATTTTAAGATTGCAGCGAACCTCCTCTGACTCCCTTCTCGTGTGTTTTGTAGCAGCTGTAGCTACGCAGTGTGCAGTCCGTTGCTTTCCTTCAGCTTGTCCATCTCGGTTTTTAGGGAAAGCTGCTGCTGCCGCCGCCCGGCTGAGCGCGGCGGAGGGCGGGCGGGGCGCGGCGCTGCTCCGGGCCGCCTCCCGCTCGCCGCTCTCTTTCCTGCTGCCGCTGCAAGGAAGTTGGAGACGGGGTAGCAACTCTGCGCACTGCTCCGGCCGGGGCTGCTCCGGGCTGGGGCGGCTTCCTCTGGAGGTGGGGGACCCTGCCATGGGGATGTAGCGGGCCGCGGAGCCATGCGCGCCCCGGCGCTGCCCCGCACCTCGCTGGGGACGGTAAGTCACGGCAGGGACTTCTCCGCTGCCGACGGAGCGGGACCGTGCGCCGGCGGGGCACCGCCTTGCCCGAGGACGGCTCCGGTCCCGCGGGTCTGCAGAGCGGTGTCCGCCGCCGAGCTTGGGGGCCGGGGCTCCCTTCGACCCACCTCGCCGCCGTAGGGCTCCCCATCGCTGCCGGTGTCCGGACAGCGCTCTTTCTGCTCGCCGTCTCCGGGGGGCTGTGGCTTCCCTCCCGGCAGCCCCGTGCCGGGGCGGGGAGCGGGGGCACAGGGCTCGGGGAGTCTGCGAACGGGTGAGGCGGGCGGTCGGGGCTGCTGGCGGAGCGGCAGGAGCGGCTGCGGCGGGTCGGGAAGCCGAGCCGCGCCATCAGCTGGGCGCCCGCGGAGCGAGCGGCACCGCGGTGCTCGCAGCTTCCCTCCCTTCCCCGCCCAGCGCTGGGCACAGGGCTCGCCGCCCGCGTTTCCCAGATTTATCCCTGAATCGGGGAAAAGGCGTCCGGGCTGACCGGAGCGCGGCGGGTCGCGGTGCCCGCGGTGGGGCCGTTAACGCGCGGGGAACGGGGACGAGCCGGCCCCGCTGTGCTGAGCGCAAGGATGCCGCTTTGAGAGCATTTAGGCAAAGATTAGGGTGCTGTAGCTACGCCCCAAACCGTGGGATTTGTATAAAGGGATGTTCAGCTTTGGCGGTAAATCTTTAGTCTTCTTGGGCACCTCAGGGCAAGACTTTTTAAGCTGCCCGTTGTAATTTTGGACGTGAAAGAGTTGTAAAAGACATGCCAGAGTTTTATGAATGAATGATCTGAGGTGAATGGCCATCCGGTATCGGCAGGGTTGTGATAAACTGTGACAGTAGCGTTGGCGTCACTCACCATCATCGCTACAAATTCTGCCATAGTGGCTACAAAGTCAAACTGTTTATTCATAAATACCTGAGCATCCTAGTAATATGCACTTGTACTTGGCGTCAGTTGTAATGCTGAGTTAGTTGGTAATTTGCTGTCAGAAAGTTGCAACTATGTCACTCGATGTCACTTTCTTTCAGAAGGGTGTGCTTTGTTCTGTGGGTTTTTTTGTTTGTTTGTTTGTTTTGGTTTGTTTTTTTTTCCCCACTTGGAAAGTTTGGAAACCAGGTGATAGACACCTAGCATTGACAGGACAACACAACTAAAATTTTGGAATAGGAGCACTCTGCACCTTGACTCTACACTTACCATCTTGGGACCTAAATAGGGTACCTAAACTGTTGACTTACATATAGATTTTAAAGTTAGCAAACCTGGCTTCTGAATAAGTGGTGCACATATTTTGCTGTAATTCAGGTACTGTATGTGATAGTGTTCATATTACTGACAAGAAAATGCAAAAAAAAAAAAAAAAAGAAAAAAAGGAATTGGATTCTTCAAGCTCATTATCTTCAGTTGATCATATGTTGGAGGAAGTCTTCTTCAGTGGGATTTCTTTTTGAGGAAATTTCTGCCTCCTATTTGCATGTAATTTCAAGTTCTCAATGATGCTATACTCTCTACAGATAATGTTTATCTTTTCCATAAAATATTTTTTTCAGTGTTACAATTCTCACTCTGCTGCATGCTCTTCCATGTGCATTTACTTTGCATATCATCCTTTGTTTGCCCTCATGGTGTTTCTTACTACCTTAATGCACCGCACCCCTTCTAGTTTTCCAGTTCTCAAATGTTTCCTGTAATTCTTCAGAATTTCCTGTAGGCTTTTTCCATGCATTTTCTCTTTTTGCCTGTCATGAAACTTGTTTTCAGGTGGTCTGTGTTTTCTCCATGCACAACTAACTATTACAGTGGATAAAACGGCATCTGTCTTTGCTGAGGCCAGCATGTTTTCTGTCTCATTAAAAAAATAAAACTATACTGGAAGTTTCATTTTTTTAAAGAAAGTTCAGTTTTATGAAGAAAAAACCCCAAAATAGCTACAAGGGTGCTTCTGGCATTGATTCCTTTTGAAAGGGAAGGCATGAATTGTAATCTTATCCCTGGAGAGCTGAGTGCATCCTTTGGTAACACAGATCTTTCTGTTATGGTCTTGGGAACCCGACAGTGGAAAGCTCCTCTCAAAGCAATGCCACTACATTTCTATATTAAAATAAACAGGAATATATCTGTTCAAATGAGTAGGACTCAGCATTTTCAAATTACATAACTCTTGAAAATTCACTTAGTGAGTCACTGATAAGGGGCATGAGCATGTCTGCAGGACAGCGTGGGCATGGGGCAAGGGCTCATGCCCAGCAGAAAACCATTTTGGGACTGAAGGGGGAGGACCTGGCTGAGCCTTCCCACAGCTCCTGCTCCTTCTGTGCTCTGATATGAGGCTGTACAGCAGCGCAGACTAACTCAGCCATGAACACAGGCAGCTAAAGTACTAGGGTGTTGCGTGTCAGTGCACTCAAGACTGTGTCCTCTGAGGAGAACTTCCAAAGAGATTTTCTTATGATCGTGACTGCCTATTGACTTTTCCATTTTTTTCTTTATCTCTGCTCATATGAAAGAATTATATTCTTACTTATACACTCACTATATACGTACAACATTTTATGATGTGAAGTCCAGGATCTTTATAGACAATCACAGTTTTCTTGGGTTTTGAATTAAGATTTCTAAGGCTTTTCTTCATTGTATCAAAGCTACTACCAGTCTCCCAATTTTAGACAAGGCCTAAAATACAGCAGTCCTCCATCTGATCTTCTTAAAATGGAGAATTATTTATAACAGTAGCCCTTGTAGCTTTCTTTTGACCTTTCCAGGTTTTAGTGAGCAATGAGAAAAAGCTTCCCATAAATGTTGCTTTAATGTATATTTCTCAATGTGTAAAGCAGAAGTTCTGGTTTCCTGTGCATCTTTGTAGAGCAAACTAAAACAAACAAACCTCAAAGAGCTTTTGTAAATAGCTGAAGCAGTCAAAAACCATAAGGGTAATCCAGCACCCTGATTTCTTTCATAGCTCATTGACCTGAGCAGGATCTGTTTTCCTCTGAATATCCAAGTTGACTAATTTTGTATGACTCATCAAAAAGGCTAACAGGTGACTAATATATAGAATATTTGTGCACTGGGCGTGTATCATGCTGAGTTCTTAAGCCAAGGAAACTGTCTATTAAGAAATATTTGGGACATTCTAATGATCTTTAATGCCTTTTATTTGCAGGTAGTTAATTATTTGCAAAATGGAAGAGGTTGAGAAAATTATTGCAATTGAAACTTTGTGCAACTTTATAACTCGTGATTAAGGATGACAAACTAAATACATTGACATGAACAAAATATTTTATTGACAATGATAATGCTTAGACTAAAAGACTTTTCAGTTATTTACCACACAATGTAGATTGTTATAACTACTAGTATAGTGTGCTATTTTTAAAGCAATATGGAAGCAACAGTATTAAAACTAGCAAAATAATTATTAAGTAGAGACTGTTGCTACTCATCCATACCAACAATTGTGGACAAATCTCTTTTGGTCAGCCTCGAGGAGTAACCTGGAGGGACATACCCAGTCAAGGGAGGAGTTTCCACAGGCACTCCTTGAAGGGGTGTCTTAGGAGTGCTTGCTGTTAAAATGGGCTTTTATGCTGTAACTTGATTTATTGTCAGCCATGTCAGCTGAGCAACTTTAGTTAAGTTATCAGTACTATCAGTTCCATTATCAGGAATTTGATGTTGGGAAACACAGTTCTTCACATCCTCAGAATGTTTAACTTTGGGGTTGATGACTTGGGCTGGTCTCAGCATTCTTCAACACCAAAAGCAGCATGACACCCCCTTCTCCATCCACCACTTTTAGCTTTTGCAAATAGGGTAAAGTTCGAGCTGTTTTACTCCCACTTAGGCAGAGCATACTGCTACACCTATTAGTTCCTGTGACAGAAGCGGGGTCACAATATACTGTGTGTGGGTTAGGAGTAGTTTCTCAACTGTCTAATCACTTCTCACTCCTCATCCTTCTCACTCAGTTTCCTTTCTGACCAGCCCTGGCTCATCCCTAGGCATCCAGTAAGTTTCTAAGAGGGGGAATCTTGCTCCCAACACAATCCTCTCCATCCTCTCTTTCCCATCACAGTCACGTGTGTGTCACTGTACCTGCTTCCTCTGCCTTTCTCCCTGAGGGCAAGGATCCTTGCAGGGCTACAGGCAGGGCAGAGCACATGATACAGTCGCAGCACCCATGCTGAGTAATTTGGTATTCTCAACCTTGTGAGGTGATACTATGGTAGCCCTGATATCCTGCACTCTCCTGTGCTGTACCTCTGTTTCAAATACTGTGCCTTGTTTCTCCTTGGCCTCAGAACACTGTTCTCAAATATCCTTTATTATTTCCAGCCTCCCTCCCATCTTTCTGGCATCTTGCTGCATTCTTCACTTTTATCTTTGCCATTCTTTTCTTTCTTTGCCCTACTCTCTGGAGATGTCACCTCACTTGCAGTTCTCCGGGTATGATCTGGTGAGGCAGAAGGAGCAGCAAGGGTGAGAATTGTACTGGTGGCAGTAATTCAAGAATATTTGAGTTTGGAGATGGTGGAGGGGCTCCCAACTCCTGTCTTAGCTATCAATATTTTGCTTTGGGGCTTGTGACAATGTGTGGGGTTTTTTTGGTTTTTTTTTCTATAGCTGTTGAGCAGTGAGAAGGAACTAATGTTGCCTCACATGTGAGGAGAATGTACAGGGAACATTGTTGTCACTCAGAGGAGTGGAATGTTTTAAGGAAGCAGACTTCTGGTTTTCATCTGCCATATTTTGTTTATTCCTGCATCAGTTTCAGAAGTAAAACCTAGCATTTCTGCTGAATTAATTTTCCCTGGGCAGTCCCCACTCACTGAAAATGTGAATCAGTGGTGTGCATAATGTGGTTTGAATTATCATTTGGCTTAGGCAATACAGATTATCCACTTTTCTATGCAGCATTGGTTAGTGGGTACTAGTTTTCTCTCTGGCAAGTGGAGTATGTTTTATATCTAAGAGTGGAAAATCACCTTATTTCACTTGCAGAAGACTTCTAAACTTTGCCTTGGCAAACTGTTACCTGTTATTTGAGGCTTCAGTTCTTGCTAAATGGAGCTACATCTGGCTGGCAACTGGTCACCAGTAGTGTTCCTTGGGACTCAGTTTTGGGGCCAGTTCTGTACAATGTATTTATTCTATAAATTGGAGCATTGAACAATGATTAATGGAATGAAATTTAACAAGTCCAAATTCTGGATCCCACACCTGAGGATGGAGTACCACCAGGCACAAGTACGAACTGGGAGAGGAGTGGCTGGATGGTGCCCTGCAGAGGGCCCTGGGGGTGCTGGTGGGCAGCAGCTCAGGGTGGTCAGCAGTGTGTGCCCAGGCAGCCCAGAGGGCAAACCACGTCCTGGGGAGCACCAAACACGGCATCACCAGAGGGACAGACCAGGGATCATCCCACTGTGCTCAACATTGGGGTGGCCTCACACGGAGTCCTGGGTGCAGTTCTGGGCCCCACAATTTAAGGATTTGAAGGTACTTGAATGTATCCAAAGGAGATCAACTGCTAAAGAAATTTCCTGACACTAGGTTCTCATCTCCGTCAGATATATTTATTGGCATAAGTCAGTTATGATACCTGGTAGCTGGAGCTACATGCCTTAAAAGAGGGACCCTGAACAAGGATATCCCTGGGCAATGATACCCTTATCATATAAGCTCCTCATCCCTCATATGACAGTCCAGACCAAAAACATTAAGATCTGAGATGTTCTGTCTTCATTGGTTCACTGTTTCATTATCAAGAGTCTGACAATTGTCACCACATCATTTTAGGTCAGTTTCAGTGGGGTTTTTGGCCAGTTCTTTCGTATATGTTATGATTGATACAGTTGATACCATGATCTATGGGCTAGTCCCTTCTTTTACCGCTCTAGCTATTAATTTTAAAGTAATGTTTAAGCTACAGCTTTGTCTATTCTATTATTAATGTTCAGGGTTTTATCTCTAGGTTTAATTATGATCCATCTTTGACTTACAGAACACAGCCATATGGTTCAGGTTGCATCCTGCAAGTTCAACTTGCAGCCTAACAATTCTAGTTACTTATGTCAAACAAGCACTTAGCTACTTTGAAGTAATACAAAGGTTTCAACAGCAAAAAAGCTGGTGGAAGGGCTGGCAGGCCTTGTGCCTCACAGGAGGCATGTCCTGTAAGCAGCTAATGAGTACTCTGGGCTTGTCTAGTTTGGAAAGATTGAGGCTGAGAGGTGAACTCAGTGCTTTCTACAGCTCCATGAGAAGAGGAGGGGGAGAGCGAGGTGCTGATCCCTTTTTCCTGGGATCCAGTGATACCACACCTAGGAATAGTTCAAAGCTGAGCCAATGGAGGTTCAGACTGGGAAACATTTCTTTACAAGAAGGTGGTCAGACACTGTAACAGGCTTGCTAGAGAGGTGGTCAATGCCCCAAGGCTGTAAGTGTTTAAGAGGCATTTTGGGCAACATGCCTTAACTTCTGGTCAGCCCTGAAGGGGTCAAGCAGTTGGACTGTATGTTGTAGATCCCTTCCAACTGAAATAGAACAGACTATTTTACTTTCATGTGTTTTCTGAATTTTATGAAGTCTGTCACTGGTATACATCAGTGTACTGCTGAATGGCTTGGGTGGTTGCTTGAGATGGTTGTTAGTGGTTTGTTTTCACCATATGAATGATTTTTCTGGATGGCCGAGTCATTTGTGAGTCACCTGTGGGCTGTGGCTCTGTGTTCCTCAGATTATAATCAGTAATTATGTGTTAACTCTGGTTTTATTACACTTACAGACATGCTTTCACTTAATCTGAAAAATTGAAAATACTCCTGTTTTCTTTTGGTTTTGAAGCTGTGTCTGACCAATTTTCTCTGTGTTTTTGGCTCAATCTTTGATGCTTTCGTCTTGTTTCTGTTGCTGACTTGTGTGACTTATGGGCCGACTGTATATATTCTCATGTCAGGGAATTGGCCAGAGAATCAGGATTTTTTTATTGCTGCTGTGTATCAGACCATCTGTGTGAATGATCTTTCACCCATTTTCCTGCAAGCAAGAAATCTTGAAGGACTGTCAGCTGCTGAAACAATTTTTGTTACTTATAAAGGAGTTGTTGGAGTGCTTACAATTATCCTGTGGTCAGTTAATTAAGTCTGCAATGATAGCTATTTAAATATGTGGTTTTCCTTTTCCTGTTTGCCATTTCAGTATCTGGTCTATTGAATATGTCCTTGTCTGACAGAGCTCTCTGAAAAATTGTGTTTTAGCTTTGTCAGATTTGCAAAGCCCCATCCTTCTTGAGGTTTTTAGTTGCTTTTATGTATGTACCTTTTTCCCTCAAGGCTTTAATTCTGAGAGAGAAACAGGACAGTGTGGGACCTGCCATAGCCATCTCATTTTGCGTATCTTGTCTCAAGCTTGCAACCACAAAATTGGTATCAGCATTGTGGTTTACCCTTATTGGTTTACTTTGCTTTTGCTATAACTCTCCTAGCTGAAAAAGCAAAAAGAAACAGAACTCTGAAGCTGTGCCTGTACTGCTGGGCATCTTGCCACTTTCAAAAAAGGAAGCTGGGCAAACATTACAATTAAAGGGAAGAGAGTGTGGTAAAACTCCGTGTGAGATAATTTGTGTGGGGTGGTGTTTATTTGCAGAAAAATTAGTTGATTTTCATTGATCCATATGATCTGATGCATTGGCACACACTCCACGACATACTCAGAAGCATCAACACATGTTTGTCCAGATGGTGTGGCCAGGATCACTTGTGTGCAAGGTGGATGACAAGGGATGCTGCCTGTCAAGTCTTCATCGTGCTGCTGGAGTTCTTATGGTACTACAAACTAGGTTTTGGGCTAATCTATCATATCCTTTGGGAGTCATCAGCTGGGATGGGTCTTCACTGTAGACACTTGCTATCTTCAGGTTTCATATATCTTGGGTCAAGTTGTTAGGTGGTTTTGTTTTAGGTTTTTGGTTTGGTTTTTGTTTGGTTGGTTTCTTTAAAACCTTTTTGTTGATCTATGTTTTTAAATTGTTTGAATGAGTGTTTGAAATTCATGCCTAGGGTTTGTTTTTCTCTTGGGCCAACAGGCAAAGGAATAGTGTCTGTGATATGCTGCAATCTCATTACCATCCTCCTGGTGCAAGATCTTTTGCTGATGAGTCATCTATTCTGTGGTCTTACCAGACCATAGACCTTTTGGCCATGACATAAACAGTGTATTTCTCAATTTCACTGTTGGGAATAGTGTCTTGCAACTAATGTCCAGGGAATGGCATCCATCAGTATTGCTACAGGCTGTTCTTTTAACCCTTTGCTCATGTGTGTGTATGTTCACACTCACACTCTCTTACAGTCATATGGCAGTCATGCCAGTCTTAATATTTCTGTTAAGATTGGCATGACAGCAGTAATTTTCAAATGGACAAATGGAAATAAAATTTTAAAAGAATTTTATTAAAAAGTGATCTTTTTGTGTGAGACTGTACAGTCTTACTAACTAACTTTTCTCAGCTGCTGTTTAAGAGAAGGAATATATATTTGACAGGGGGAGAAGTTGAAAATCTAATTTTCCCACTTTTCTAGGGCTAACTTGCTCAGGAGTAGTTTTGGAAACTTTCCTATACTTTTCAGGCAGTGAAATTCTCCTCCGCCTTCTTATTCCAAACTTCCCATTTTGTGTACTTATTCAGTAGAACTGCAAGTACTGGATGCATTCTTCTCTGTGAAACTGTTTCTCCATGGGCAACGTTACTGCCTTCCTTAATAAAAACATTTCTTTGCTCTTGCATAACTTTCACACAAGCTGCAGCATTTTCAAGGCATTCTGTCTGTAAATTGCACATCGTGAAAAGTACTTGTTTTATATACAACCAGTTTGTCGTAGAGACCATTGTATCTCATATTAATAACAGAGATTACAAGAATCCCTTTGTTGCATTTTTTTTGGTTAATCATCTTCTCCCATATATATTTGTCAGTGGGGGGTGCTATTATCAGAATTGGTTGAGTAAATTGAACTGGCTGTTATAATAAGATTTAATTCTAAGTGCTGAAGTCAGGGCTGCAGTCTACAAGGGGATATGATGTTTTCTCACCTTGTTTCTCTCCCTCTCTTTCCCTCTGTATTTGCAGGTTATCCTAACATTTATCTGTGTGTTGACGAAGGAATCTGTAGAAATTCCTCCAGTGCCATACACACTGCAAGTCCATCGGGTAGCTTTGGATGGAAGAGATCCCTCTAACCCCCTGAGGAGAGAAAAGAAACAGGTGCATTGTCAGCTGGGACAATACCTACATCCCAGAGAGACCCACTGCTGCATGAGGTGTCATGCAGGTACATAAAATAAATACAGTAGCAGCAACCTTCACCTCAGCGGCATTTCCCCACCCTGCACTCTCAAACTGTCTCTTTCCTACAGCTACATCAGTGTAACCCTATCCCTATCCCTACCCAGGTAAATTCTTATTCCTTATATCTTCTTTTGGGCTGTCAGTCTCATTCACTCCAGGGTTTCTTTAAGGAACCAGTGACTCCTGTTCTCCCTAAGAAAGCGCATTTACCTTCCTGTCAGAGCTCTGTTAAGTGATTTTCTTGCAGGTACCTACAAGGCAAAAGACTGTGATCGGCCTGGCCAGGCACCTGTCTGCCTTCCATGTGCTAATGGCACATTCACAGCTGTTGACAACACCATGTCTAAATGCTACCAGTGTACACATTGCCGTGCAGGTGAGTTATTATCAGATATGTAGGATCTGAGGAAAAGGGTAGTGGGTAGGGGCTGGAGGGGATGGCAAGGTGAGTGAGGAAGCTGGAAAAAGTGAGCAGTCAAATGGGTAAGATAATGTATGAGAAGAGACTGGGGACAGCAGGAAAAAAGGTTACCAAATTACTACAGACTGAGACACAGATTGCAGGCCTTTTTGGCCTTTTTCTGTGAAAATTAGGAGATTATATTACCTATCATTGCAACAGTGCTCTCAGCTGAACGTGAAGGGAGAGGTTGGAATAATAATTTCTCCTGTCTTTCCTCAGAACTCCAGCAGATAGTAGAGGCCCCCTGCACACCACAGCAAGATACTGTATGTGGCTGTCGGAAGAATCAGTATCAGCTTGATGCTGAATCTGATCTTTTCCAGTGTAGGAACTGCAGCTCATGTCCCAATGGGATTATTGCCAACTGTAAGTATGGCATGGATATGGCTCCAGTACAGACATACTGTACTAGGGGAGACATTATTAACAACCCTCTGCTCACTTTCTGACACACTACAGTGCCTTGACCTGAAATGACTGTACTTTCAGAACAACTCTTGGGTTTGTCTGCTCCCTTTCCCCAGAAAGACTGCCATTTTTTGCCTACTTTGCCATGAATCCCTGTTTTCTATCACAGTTTCTTCCTTTTGTCCTTGAATGGTTTCCTGGTTTTTGGATGTTGTGAGGTGCTATTTTTTACTTAATTTTGATGCCTCTGCCTTGCCTGTCCTGAAGTAAGGTATTTGTGCTCTTAAGTAGGTTTCTCCCTTGCTTTCCTTTTTTGTCTTTCTCCTCATGCTTATTGCATTTCCCTTACCAACTGCTGGAAGCACTTTGAGTACAGTGGATGAAAATACTGGTCCCGGTGCTTGGCTGAACTGCTTGTCAGTCGGTTGCTGAACCACCACAGTTCTGTGCAGTGTTTTAAAGTAAAGAGCTGTTTAGGTAATGCTGAACTATATCCAGTGGCACTGGGCATTACCTTGGGATGATGCAGGTGTCTGGGAGAAGTACCTGTGTTAGCTTCCCAAGGTGCCCCATCTCCAGTCAGGAATCAGAGGTCTTAAATAAATATGGTTTGCTGCCCTTCACTTTGTGCTGTAGTCTAATATCCTTTAAGTGTCCCATACCTTGTCCTAAAGCTATCCCCTCTCCTTCACAAATTCTGCTGCTCCTGATCCCTTTCCCATCTCTTACCCTGTCTAGTGAAAGGTTTGCTGTTTCACTGGTGAATGTGTTCCCTCTGCTGCTCAGTAATCTTGTCACAGATTCCACACTTAGGCTTATCCTCAGTGGTCATTGTATGCTGCCCTTGAGCAGCTTCCTTCCCTCCTAAGTGATATAAAACTGTTTTAGTCCTGTCCTTCACTTGCCACAGAATGCTGCTTGTTCTAGTACCCTTTTTTCCCTCCTCTCATGCAACCTGATGTCCTCCATCACTATTCTTGTCTGCTCCTTCCCACACCTGTTTTACTCAGTCTCCATCCTGTGACTTGCTTAGAAAACAATAGCTCCTTCATTTCTTACCCCTTCCACTCACAGTACAGCAGATCACAAGAGTGGGTATGTGTCTCATGGCTTGAAGTGATTTCTCCCTGCCCTGAACTGACTTCCTCACTAGTCCCAGCTGCTCAGGGACCACTTCTCCCTCATCTTTGCCTCACATATGTGGTTTCCCCTTCCTGTCATGCTTGAACTTGAGTAACTTTTCCCGCTTTTGCACATTAGACCAATTTCAGCTGCACTGTAATTTCAGTCCAAGACTCTGTAGAGGTGTCCCACCTACCAGGAGAGCAGTACTCTGATTTTTTATTTACTTTTATCCTCTCCCATCCCTGTTGTCACATGTAGATTGAACTCTTTTTGTCTTCTTCAGTAGCAGTTTTCCATGCTTAAAGAGGGATCATCTTTGAGCCATCTTGGAGTGGATTTTTCTCTTTTGTTTTCTTCTTTGTCCAGATTACAGCAACAGTTTCTTCTTTTCTCTACAGGTTCCAAGGACAGGGACACAATTTGCAGGTGTAAGCCTCAGTTCTTCCTGTCACGTAGTAACATTTGCAAGCCTTGCAACAGGTGAGATTTTTCACTCTGTATGTCCCACCACTGAGTCGGAGAGACAGCAGTCATGAGTTCCACAGAGGGAGGAAATTTTCCTCAAGGTTCTTTCCATCTAGGCATAACTTTACAACATTCTGCCATTCTGGAGCAATTAAGTCTTCCCCTCCACCACCGTGTAGGCACCAGCCCACTAAGAACCTAAAGTCACTACCCACACTGAGTTGCTCTGCTTTGCAGGTTCATCTTGACTTGTCTGTTCATGAGGATAGTTGCAAATGGCTAGTGTTTCATTTCATGCACACTCACTTCTCTGGCCTGTTCTTTCAGCTGCATTGGAGAAGAATGCTTGCAGTGTCATAGCCCAGTGACTACCCCACCAACTTCATCTGGGCTGAGTGAGTACTCAGACAACTGAGGGGTAGTGGAATACTTTCAGTGTGGGCTGTTGTTCTGTTAATGCCTTTTGAAATGTGTTATTTTTTCCACTCTCTCAAACCACTATTATATATTATTATATATGTCTTCACTTGCTGTTCTTCTTCTTCTAGCACTTAACCTCCTCCTCTCTTAGTCACTCACGCATTTGCTCTCTTCCTTTTGTCCAGGTGGGACCCTTGTCCTTGGAATCCTTGTTGCAATATTTGGAGTTATCTCTACCTTCTACATTGTAAATAAAGTAGTGAAGCTGGTCCGGGAAAATAGGATTGCGTCATCTTTTTATTCCTGTGGTGAGTACAGCAGCAAAGGCAGTGATACTGATTAGGACAGACATCATTCTCTGTGTGTTTCTGGATGTGCACACATGTGAGGGGAAAAATGGGATCCCTTTACTCTACTTTGCTGCAAGGCCAGAGAAACACAAGAACTCAATAGCAAAGGCTATTGTTAAGGTTCTTGCAACTCTTCATCTGTGCCCATTGCTGTGACTGGAAGTGCATGTGAGCTCACTGCTGAGATGTGTGCATTTTGCTATAAAACCTTTTAGAGAGAAGGACTGTGATAGCTGCTTTCCTGTTTTCTCTGGGATGAGAGGAAGTGAAAATAATGTCTGCTTTCTTTTTCTTTTCTTTGAAGTTTCTTTGCCACAGACAACCAGGGAGCCAGTATCAGAGGTGAGCAAGATGATGGGTATAAGAGCTTACCTTTCACTTTCAACTATGTTAGCCTGGGATCTAGAGTAATATTTCTCTCCCTGGGCTGCTTTCAGATCTTGTATTTTCAAATGAGGTGAGCTCCAGGGCTGTTTAATTCAGAGGCCTTTTCCTGTAGAGGGTGGAGCCATTAACATTTTATTTCCTTTCTTCTAGAGGATGCTTTTCAAACTCTTGGTTTTTGCTTTTTTCTTTCTGGATGAATTTTGTTCAGACTGTTGGTCCTTAATCTCCTTTTCTCTCTGTGTACCTTAAGCTTGGAGGATTTAACTAATTTTGCTTCACCTCCGTGAAGCCTCTCATTGCTGATTCACAGCATTCTTTCAGGTCCAATGCGGGTCTGTAAATAAAAGGGTCTAAGCAGTAGTTGAGGTGGGGTTTCCACAGCCTTTCAGAGAAGGCTGATAGGAAAGGTGGAATGTGGTGGTGATTTTGGATCCCAACCTTAGTTGATTTTGTAAAGAAATGCCTTTTTCCTGTCTGTTTTTTGTGCCAAAAGAGTTGAACTCTTAGGGTTCTGCTGGAAAGAAACATTTGATATTTTCTGCATAAACATGGTACATAGGAAGAATTGGAATCTCAGCACCTGCTCTCCACCTATCTTGGATAAATTTCAGTATATAGAACTAGTGGTTACTTGCAGGAGATAGGGGTATTGTGCTGCTGTGGTGATTCTGAGCTAAGCAACATATCTTTCAGGTTGAGGTAAAAAGAAATGAAATTTCCATCCTTCTTCCTGAATCCCAGAAGGAAATAGAATTGTCAGTGACTGCAACACCATCTGCACCTCTGCCACAAAGTTCACATGAGTTACCAGACTGTGTCAGACCTGCCAGGAAGACACAGCTTCCAGACAGTAAGTAAAACTACCCCATCCTTCCCTTCTTCCCCGGGCAAATGAGAACCCTACTATGCAGGTGCACCTAGGAGTATGTTGGACAGACCCTACCTAGTATACATGACCTGTGTGTATACTTCATGCATGGCACAGTACAAAGGCAGAAGCATGCCCAGAGCCTGTGAGTCTCTAAGTGCTAAATAACTATGCAATGCATTTCTGTTGTCCCTTTTCTCTACCAGCAAAATTGATTGTGTTGACATGCTGTCAGTCTTAATGCCTCTGGGCGTAGTGACCCAGAACAATGTTTTTTTTTGAGGAATGTATAGCAGAAAGGCCCTACACGTGTGCTAAGCTCTGATCATGACTTTATACAAGAGCATATGGAAGCATTCCCATTAACTTTGAGGCATAAGAACAAGTCTGGACATGACATGAGTCTGTGTGATTTCTCTGGAGAAGACCTGAACAGGACAGGGCAATGCAAGATCCCAAGGCACCATCTAGCTGTGGATCATTCACGTGTTCCTTGAGGCTGCAGCACTTTGGTTCTCACAGTTTTCTTTCTCTTTCCACAGACCCTGCTATTCTCTACACTGTGGTGGATCATGTACCGCCATCTCGGTGGAAAGAGTTCGTGCGGCGTCTGGGTCTGAGCGACTATGATATAGAGAGAATTGAGCTGGAGCATCGGCGCTTACGAGATGCCCAGTATGAAATGCTTAGAGTGTGGAAACTGCAGATGGGCCGTGCTGCAACTGTGGAGCACATCAGCTGTGTGCTCAACCAGATGGAGCTCAGTGGCTGCAGCGACGCTATTCAAGAGGCCTTGCTGAACCAGAACTCTCCTCAACCTTGCAGCCTCCACAACCATCTTTAATCTATTTCTTCTTTAGTTGCCAGAGAGGATCATAATTCTCTTCCTTTCCCCATATCTCCCCAACTACCTAACACTTATCATCTGTGTTTTTTGGTGGGAGCAGCAGATTATGCTGGAGGAAGGCTGAGGTTTTCTTCTCAACCACCATGTAGTTCAACACCTTGAAGCCACGACAGACCTCTGCAACAACTCCTTTCCCAGGGAGGGAAAGCACCTCATAGAGGAAGTGGTGTGTGGACTCTGACCAAGATGAAAACAGGAGCTCTGCGTGACTTGATAGATCAGCTACTCTATGGACAAGTTATTGCTGAAGCAGGTCCTCCACACACCATGTGGTGGATAAACTTGTAGGGTGATTAGGTTAGCTGAAGTACTTACTTCTTGCAGATCCATTTTTCTGCGAGATCAACCAGTTGAAGTGGCTCACATTGAAGCCTTTTGATTGCAAAATCTGACTCGGGAAATAGGGGGAGGATGTACCTATTTCTGGGAGCAGGAGAGGATTGCCCCCTCTCGGTATCAACTAGTAATTATCACTGTGGCAAAAATCTTGAGAGGTAGAAGTGGTGGTGCTCTCCGTGGGAAAACGAGAGGATAGTATCCTTTACACACCATTTCCCTCGGGCTCCACAGGAGTAAGGGTTCCGAGCCAGCGAGTCAGATGAGAGAAATGGTGCTTTCTTTTGAAGTTTTTTTCCTATACCTAGAAACCATGTAAGTTAGCATTAACAAAACACCTGCCTATGTATGTCTTTCCAAGTGCAGAGTGGGAAGGAGTGCTGACATCTGCCTGGGTGAGATGGTACCTATGCACCTGGCAGCAGGAGCACCTCTGCAAATCTGTGCTTCCACACAGGCTCGTGTCTACCTGCTTATCTATCTCTGAATGATTCAATGAATCTAATCTAACTGCAAATGGGACTGTGTATGTGACTGTATATGTATTTTAGCAACTGCTGAATAACTTCACACTACTTCCTGGGCTGCATTCAGTGATTGCTACTCGCATATGAGAGCCATTTGGTACCATCTCCAGGCTCTCCTCATCACTTTCTCACTGGTGTTACCCTCAGTGAACCAAAAGTAGCAAAAAGCAATTAGCCTGCATCACGTGCAGGCTGTCCACACATTTGTAACATGTTTTTTTTTTGTCTTTCATCCCTTCACCAGAGAAAAACTTTCTATTGTAAATACACTAAATGCTCTGAATTAAAATGAGTATTTGTACCTCTGTTCTGGTTTTGTTCATATCACCTTCTTTTCTGTGACTATAGATGGGGGCAGAAGAAAGAGAATAACTTCCAGAAGTGGCAAGAGTGGGTGGTTTCATGTGTTTTCTAGAAAAGCCACCTAAGTTTTATGTGCTTTTGTATGTAAATCTTAGCTGACCTCAAGTCACAGCAAGCTAGCTGAGGGCAGCAAGTAGGACTGAAATTAAATCTGATTGCAGGTCTTCTCAGATATTCACAGGTCAAAGGGAATGCTAGCACATTTAAAGTGAATTTTTAAACAATATACACTGAGTGATTTTGTATTTGGCTTTTTAAACAAGACAGTATCTTTAAATAAAAGAATAATCATGTTATACTTTAATATTAGACGTTTTTGTCTGAGGAATAAAAGATTGTGTTAAGGCAGTAAGGACTGTTCCTATTCCACTTGAAAGCTGCCCACTTCAAACTTGGAAATTCTTGACAGTCAGTGACAACGCCAGGAACTTCGGCCAGTTTTAATTCCCAGTTTGAGGCCTTGTTTTGCTATGCCTGCAAGCTATTTTAGTTGAGGACAATTTTTTTGTTTGTGTTTTTTTTTTTTTTTTAAATCAGAGACTGTACAAAGCTCACTGTAAAACACTTTTGTTTTCATAATTTATGTTCAAGAAGCACAGCAGCATTATAACTATTAGAAGTACATACTGTAGATTGCAAGAGTGTTTAAATTGGGGAAATTCTCAGAAATCTTCTCCACCTACGACATCTAAGCCTTGGGGCTTTACCCCCCCACCTCAAACTTCATCATCCATAATTTTAAACCCACGTGTTTCCAAGGTCCTGGCGCAGAGTAAGCCACAAGCAGCAGGCCCTGGCCACTGCTCGGTTGCCAGCGGCTTCATACAGGAATTTCACCGAAATCCATGGCTCTGAGGTGTTCAGGGAGCACTGAGGGTCCCTCCAGGTAAGATGGGTGATACACCTGGACATAGAGCGCAGGCTCCCCACGCTGCTGCCTGCGAGCCCTGCGAGCAGCCACCTGGAAAACACAACTGCGATGTTGTTGTTGGCTGGACTTCATGAATGAAGATTTTGGGATAAGCCTGCACAATGGATTTTTTAGGTGAGGCACAGTGTGCGTGGAACTGGCCCCACTCCCTTTACTCCTGAGGTTCATCTTGCCACGGCCGAGCACGCTCGGAGGGTGACAGCGAGTTCCTCGGGATTCGAACCGGTGTCCTCAGAGGAGGAGCCGGCTCCGGAGGCGGCGACTTACACCATTACAACTGCGATGTAATCTTATTAATTCATGTAATCTTATTAATTCATGTAATCTTGTTCATTTGTCCCTATTACACGTCGCCAGCGCTGAAGCGATCGTGCCCTTACATTATAATTGTCCTGGGCACAGTCCTGGCGCCCCCGGCCTGAGGAGGACATGGAACTGCTGGATCGACTCCGGAGGCTGGAGACGGGCTCTCCGTCAGGAGCTGCGGAGACAGGACAAGGAGGCTGCAGACTGAAAGAGCGGGGAATTCAGGCAGGGTATCAGGATGAGTGACTTCGCTGGGAGCGTGGCGAGGCACTGGAACAGCGGAGCCCCGGGGAAGCTGTGGATGCCGCGTCCCTGGAAGCGCTCCACGCCAGGCTGCATGGAGCTCCCAGCACCCCGGTCTAGTGCAAAGTGTCCTCGCCCACGGCGAGGGTGTTGGCATTGGATGATCCTCACGGTCCCCTCCGCATTCCACGGCTCCATGTGTGGGAACACATCGGGCGCTTCCCCCCCTGCGCGGCGGGCGATGGTGCGACCGAGGCGGCACCCGCACTCCCCCCCGCGCCAGGCTCTCCTTGGTACGGCCCGCGGAGCGCGGTGCGCGCCGGGAGCGGGGCGGGGCTGGAGGGGCGGCTGCGCCCCGGAGCGCTCCCTCCCATCGCGTCCTGTTCCATCCCGGCACATCCCGGCCTGCCATGGCCCTCAATAAGTCCATGCACGCCCGCAACCGCTACAAGGACAAGCCGCCCGACTTCGCCTACCTGGCCGGCAAGTACCCCGAGTTCCAGCAGCACGTGCAGACCACCCTGGCCGGCAGGGTGAGGTACGGCCGGGGCGGGATGGGATGGGATGGGATGCAATGTGTGCCCGCCCCCGTGTGTGTACCCTCCCCTAAAAGCGCTGCTTTTGTGCGTTTCAGCCTGAATTTCAAGGACCCCGAGGCGGTGCGGGCTCTGACGTGCACCCTGCTGAAGGAGGACTTCGGGCTCACCATCGACATCCCCGTGGAAAGGCTCATTCCCACCGTCCCGCTGCGGCTGAACTACATCCACTGGGTGGAGGACCTCATCGGCCACCAGGATGCCGAAAAGCAAGCGCTGAGGAGAGGCATCGACATAGGTGCTTGGCGAGGCTGAGTGTTTTGTTTCATTGTCTCCCGTCAGTGACACGAGCAGATAGAATTTGTCACACACCCACAGGGAAGCGTGAAGTTTGAGCAACAAAAGTCTGCCTTGGTGAAACGGGCCGTCTGAGCTCCATCTTCCTCCTGGACGGGCAGGATTTCCCTGCACAAACACAAGGAATGGCCATGGCAGGCAATGATTTGGCTCTGCGGATCCCTGAATTCCCCCGAGTGTAGCGTTCTGTGGTGTACAAAAATCGGGCTGCTAGCAATGCGGGCAGAAATGGCATTATAAAAGAATTAAGAAGAAGAGATGATGTTTCTTCTTCTAACTGATTTATGTTTTGTTAGTAAGCTGTTACTTTTGCTTTTGAATTGTATGCACAAGAGAGTTTGTGAGTTGCATAGCAATATTTTCCAGTGTTCCATTTAGTAACATTTTTCTGTTTTTATGGGTATATTTGACAGGTGTGTGATCTGTCTTTTGTAAACTTTGATTTTTATTTTAATTTATTTCAATGTAGCTGTTTTCATGAGCTAAATTGTAGGAGAGGCTTAATTAGAAACCAGGGCAAATGCTAGCAAAGCTCTATTTTGGTTTTAGATCGTTTATTGTAGTAAACAAAATGTTTTTCAAACTGGACTAGGCATCAGCAAATGGGTAATACTGTCCAGTGTAATTTGTTCCATTTCAGTCTGTCTTATTGGGTAATATCAGGACAATCTCTAGATTAGGGAGCAGATTAATGTAAATAGTAGCAATGTGCATTTATAAGATATACACTGATGCACATAAGTTGGTTTTTATTAGAAGTAAAAAAAAAAAAAAGAGGCAAGCCCTGAAGGAACTTCCACATACAAATAATAAAATTGGCATTTAGATTCCAAATTTTTGAAAAAAAAAATTATATTCTATCTATATGAATTACTTAAAAGGCACCAGTGATAATATATTTGAATTTAGTTCACATCTTTTATGTCATCAATAGAATCTTCCTTTATAGTTTCAAAGACTTGTTTTTGAATATTGTTTTGTGCTAAAGAAAATTCATAATGAAATTGAGGGAAATTGGAATTTAATTTCTAGCCTGTGTTTTAATCCTTGACATTAGAACTTTAAAGTTACTGACTTCCTCAAAGCTTGGGTTCAGGAATCTTGGTTACTGTGTCAGATTTGACGTTTCTGTTTCCTTGGCATTTGCTAGCACAACTTTTGTAATGGAATTTTTTGCTCTCCTGAAATTTACTGACTTGTATTTTTAGCTGGAGTTGTGCTGGATACCAGGTTTGTAGCAACCACATGGTGTGAGCACAGCTGCTTTCCTTTTATAACTTCTGAATTTCTTAGCCAGCTTCTACACATCTGATACTAGTTTCAGTTTTGAAAAGGATTTCTGTGAACTTCATCATGGTAGGTGGCTGGGTAGAAGAGACAAGACAGATCCTCAAAGCCCTCCACATACTGCAAAGTCTTCAGTTTGAGTTTGCATGAGCTTTGATGTTCTACCTCTGGGAAAGCAGTAAGTCATCCAAGAGGGGCATTACAGGAGTGCTGGAATTTACCCCATGGTTTTGCATACTGACAGATACTGTCATTGATGTTTTAATAAGTCATTATAATAGACTCTTGATACTTGAAGTTGTTTTGTGGTGGTGGGGTATCTTTTTTTGTATCCATTCCCTTTAATCCTAAATTTAATTGTTATTGGTAATTTGAACACCTGGATATGCTGTAATTATTTTGTACTAGCATTTTTTTGTTACCTGTCCATCTTTTTAGATGCCTTAACTGACAATTGTGATTTTTTTATAGTTTTGGACATTAGAGAAAGTGTGATGGAAGATAATTTTTTTCTGTGGTTGCTGTATGCGTCAAAGTGAATTATTTGTGATAGATAGTAGAAAAATGCAGAAGAGAAATATATTTGTGGTAGGGTTTTTGTTTTAGTAAAACCAGAATGTATTCTGCTTTCTGTATATAAATTAATCACTGTTGTGTAGAAAAAAACTGCTTA
The DNA here is from genome assembly GCA_013399695.1 of Formicarius rufipectus. Lineage (NCBI taxonomy): Eukaryota > Metazoa > Chordata > Aves > Passeriformes > Formicariidae > Formicarius > Formicarius rufipectus. The sequence goes on along the minus strand of VXAU01000315.1, from coordinate 408,470 downwards.
CAATGAAGTTGATAATATACTGGAAAATTTATTCCAGATTATTAAATTCTTTATTTTACTAAAAGTGCATATTTGATAGTGTTATTTTTCAAATGACAAAAATAAAGTTCACTAAAGATCTGAGTAGTAGATGATCAGTAAATCAGTGTTTTCTTGAAGTTAGATCTTTTTGTTGTAAAAAGCACATAGGTAACAGCCACACTGCATATAACACCAGAGACTTACTTTGCCTTTCTCATGGATTTTCACTCTTGCAGGGACTGGAGCATCTTGCATATACCCATTACTTGGAGCAACTTTGAATGGCTGGTATTTTCTTGCAACAGAAGTGGATGACATGTGCTTCAATTATGCCAAGAAGAATGTGGAACAGAATAACTTGTCTGATCTTATAAAAGGTATGCTGTGATAAGGTATTTAATAGCGTGCAAATGCTGTGACGTATTTTTGCCGTGTTCAGTGGCATATCAGAATCCATGTTCCTTTCAAATGCATCCCCAGTTGTTTCTACTGAAGCTGGATATTTACTAAGGTCCATGTGTGCTTAAGTGAACAAACCAGCTGATCTGGCATGGGATGTGTGGGTTGAGGACAATTCTTTCTTACAAAAAACTGGAAGTTAAACTTCACCCTGTTGTGTTTTTTTCTCTGCGTTCCTTGTCTGTTACTGAAGTATTTCTTAGTGGGTGTGCTGTTTCTGCTGCTAGGAGACCTGGAGTGCTCCCCTTGGACAATTGCATGACACTGCCACATAGGCATATCTTGTGCAGCTGGAGTTCTTTGTGTCCCAGTTTCTGAATGATGTCCTAACAATGCCTGTGGTAGCAGGAACATTATGCCAGACTTGCTCTGGAATGATCTTGGAAAATGTTCTGTAGGAACTCAATGTACTAAAAAGCAGGTCCACTTACCAGCTCCGTTGGATTTTGGAAGCATCCTTTTGAACAGTATGTCTTGGTCTGTTGCCCGTGTCAGTCTTGAAGATACAGACCTTGGTGTGGAGAACAAAGAGAGTTTTGTGTTACTGCTGCCATCATAGGATTTTTGGTGGTGTGGTGGTGTTTCACTATACTGGAAAAACAGCTGGCAAAGCAACATGCCTCATGTGAAGCTATAGTGCCTGTAGTTGGAAGGCCTCAAAGCATATATGTGATTGTATTGAACTCAGTCTAGCTCAAGCAGTCCCTGTTGTTTTACACAGACTCAAGTGTTTCTGCTGCTGTGTATAAACATACAAACTGTTTGTATGCAAATCCTCAACCCAGAGCCTTTATTTTCATGGGGGTATTTGTTACGTGTCTTGTATAGAAAGTATTGTTTAGGAAGTACAGTTTTTATACAATGTATAATGTATATGGCATGCTAGATAAAATATGAACTTCCTTACTGACCAAATTCACTTTTTCTAATAGTGGTTAAGGTACCACAGAAGACACTCCTAATGGACGCACTGAAGGAAGAGTCTGAGATCATTTATGATTTCTGCATGTGCAATCCACCCTTTTTTGCCAACCAGTTGGAAGCAAAGGTTAGCTAACAAACTGAGTGTTGCAGGTACTTCAGTATTCTGGCAGTGGGATGGTAGCAAAAATTCAACCTGTGTACTTGAGGAGGGTTGAGTGGAAACCCCCAAATCGTTATGAAATAGCGTTTAAGTCTTCTTCCTCCTCACCCCCTGGCCCATAAAGGAGTTTTGAAAGCTTAACTGTTACCCTTCCTAAAGTGGAGGATAAGCTATAGAATTGCACAAGTTCTTACTGTCTTAGAGATTTAGTTTGGAAAGTAGACAGCTGGTAAATCTGAAGTCAAGTGCCTGCTGCATAACAGCAGTACAAAGGAATTAGCTTCTGGCATTGTGCTAATCTGTATTTTTTGTTCCTTAGTAATGTAGACAATATCATACAGCTCAGAGCAGGTCATGCAATACCCGCTGAATGTAGTCAGAAATGTAACTCTATAATATGGGTCAGTAGAATAAAGATTTACTATTTCATTAAACACATTTAAAATTTAATTAAAGAGTTTGTGTAGATGCATGTAGTCAGCTTGTCTTACATGTACTGGAACCACATACTTCATGTTAGCAGGATCCTGATGTGTGGCAAGTAGCTTACCTAGGTTTGAGATTGTAGGGATTTCACTGTTATACTTATTTGGAATGTATCTTTGCCTATTAGCCATGATTTTGATGGGGGAAGGCTAACTAGAAGTGGTGGTAGTGCTTGTTACCAACTAAAGATTGAGGCAAGAAACACTGTACAAAGCAGTTGAACATGAAATTTTTCTTTTTTCTTCAAAATGTTGTTTGGTTGTTTTTTTTTTTAATATTTCACATTTTCAATTTTTTTTTTTTTTTTTTAATCCAGGGAGTAAACTCTCGAAATCCACGGCGTCCCCCTCCCAGTTCTGTCAATACAGGAGGGATCACAGAAATTATGGCTGAAGGAGGAGAACTAGAATTTGTCAAAAGAATTATTCATGATAGTCTTCAACTTAAAAAGAGGTTACGGTAAGTACTTCGTTCCATGTAAAAAAAACCCCAAACCAAACACCTTTTATCTTCATATTTAGCAGAAATCATGTGAAAATGATATTTTAAGTAAGGCATGTAGCTATGGTTCAGCAGTATCTGTTTGGTTTGTTTAATGATACATGGACATCAGTAATGATTCTTGAGCTTTAAACAATTAGAACTCATCTTCAGAGGTATATAAAGGCAGGAGACATAGAAAAGCCTTTATGAGTGATATTTGTAGCTTGCAGCTAAAACAGCACGCACTTGCTAAAGACAGGGCTCATTCTTAAGGGATTCTGGGATCGAGGAGAGTATGACATTGCCTAATTATCTGTTCATTACCTGAAAGTTTCTGTCTTTTCTTGACTGAATTTTTGTGACTTGCAGCTTTGCCTGCTGAAGGGCATTAAATGCACTAAATGTTGTACTAAATGCTGTCTTGTGTGAACGTAAGCTGCAAGAAAAAAACATAGTGAGGCCTTCTTTTGGAGAACATAAACAGATGGCACTTCAGCTTTCTGATATCAGGTTTTCACTCCCTCAGTGTTGTACATTAATATCTATAGCTCTTCTGGTAGATTCCTTTTTTTGTCTTTAACTTCCTTCTAAAACACAGCTACCAGAATTTTATGTGTGTTACTACAGGTTCATCAGTGCCTTGAGAAAGGAAATACAGCCTGCTTTTTGTACATTCAAGAAATGTTTTGCTTTTATCTTGTTTATACCCTTCTAGGCAGAGCATTGTATTAGAACCTCATCTAATTGTCATGCTGATAATGTTTGGTTGTTTTGTTTTTTTTTTTTTTTAGTTTACAGAATAATTTGTATATGTGAGCAATTTAAGGTGTTTGCCCTCAGTTTAAGTGCATATTTTTGAGAAAACTGTCCATTGATAACTGAGAACTCTGATTTTTGTACTTGAATACGTTTTGAATAAACTTATTTGATCTAATAATCAAAAAATATAGAAGAAGGGGTTGTAGAGCTTGAATAGTAATTTAGAACAGAGATGTAATGTTTGGAGATACTGAAGATGTGGAGCTGGGTGGAAGGATAAACTTCACCACAAATGGTAAAATAAATTTATTTCTTTTTTATCTGCTTATTTCCTCATGAAATATGGGCTAGGTGATGGAAACCTGGATAAGAAGTTAAGGATGAGCAGGAGGGGTAGTCAGTATGTCTGCTTCTGAGGCACAAATGCTTGTCAATAGTTGTTTATTCCTTTTTATTCTGCTTCATTTTGCAAAGAAAGTGGAGAAATTGGAACAAGTTTTTGTAAGTTGTAACATCTTCCGCATAGCTAAGGGCACTCTTTGAAACAAGATTTTTGGTTGTTTAGGTACCGTTTCAATAATCATCTTAATGTATTTTTCAAAAGCTCAAAAAACTTCCATGTCCAATATGTCTTTGGGCCTTCTGTTCTTAATTTCGTTGTACTATGTCCTAGTTTATGTCACTCTGTATGACTCTTTGTTTTGGTTGTTTTGTTTTTGAATCTATTGTTCTTGGAGCTTTCTGGTCCAAGTAGTTCTTACTGGTAGTTGCCATTTTTACTTGATCTCTTATTTGTAAAACACTTTGTTAATATGTTCTCTGCAGATGGTACAGTTGCATGCTGGGGAAGAAATGCAGTTTAGCTCCACTGAAAGAAGAACTTCGAATCCAGGGGGTGGGTTTGTATAGAGTCCATAGATACCCTGTATATGTTCCATACCACATATATTACATTTCAATGCATGTGGGTAATTAATGTGGAATTATTTTGCTGAGCTTTTATTACAAGAAAGAACTGCAATTCCTTGTTAGGGAAATGGCTGAGATGTAATTATTGTAGATTCAAACCTGACCAATAAATAGCAAATAGTGTTTCCAGATTTTTGTCTTTGTGTTGAAGCATGTCTTCATCCATTCTAGAACCTACAGGGTTCCTGCTTTAAAACAACCATAACAGAGCTAAAAGAAATTTGCTTTCTTTCCTCTTAACTAACATTAAATCTAGCAATTTGGTTGATAAAGGAAACTGCAAGATGATATAAGTGGCAGCGTTGTTTTGTTTGTGTTCAATTCTGGCACCAAGTAAAATTGAACCTTGTGCTACTATTCTCATTATGATGTCCTTCTGGAGGAAGCATGGTCTTCTCTAATTTCCATACACAGAAAGTGATCATGAGACCTGTCCTTGTATATGGTGGAAGGAAAAAGAATATGTGATGAAATCAATTCCCAGAAAGATGAATTACAGGCCATAGGGAATCTGTGAATTCAATGCCAAAAGCAGATGCTGAGCTAGGCACAAAATTTCAAGTTATCTGATTTTCTTCTCTGCCCTTGAGCTATTGCCCCTCAGTAAAGTGAGAGAAATCCTTGCAAATGTTGCATAGAAAAATTGAGGTTTTCCTTTGTATTTTCTTTTTGTTCAGGTTTGTAATGTTTATTGTATCAGAGCTGGGAATGTGCTGGTTTTAACTACGCATATGTTGTGTTGTGGGTCAGGTTAGGATGCAGCAGAAAAGTTCCAGAAAGTGCACTCATTTTTCAAACTGTCATAACATTTGCTGTATTTATTGGAAAATTTGATAGAAAGATAGGAAAAGTTCTAGTGTAGAGAAACCTTTTCCTTTGTCTTTTATAAAACATGGCACATTTTTCCTTTTTTCTCCCTCTGTGCAGACCTGGGGTTTATGCTCTGGAGTTGGTGATAATTCAGAGTGAGGTGGGATGTTGATATTTATCCTTGCTAGTATTTAACTCATTCTCCATACCATACATAAATGCCTTACAGCATCCATGCCAGGAAAGACTAGACAAGACAAACATCTGAGTTTTAGATTTAAAGGCAGTGTAAATGCAGACTGGATTTTCTTGGGGCAGATAGGAGAAGTAGGCACTGGTACAAGGCTTGGTACTAACCAGCTTGTGGTCCTGATGTTCCTGTGTCAGAAAAAATCTTAATTTCTGTCATGAGAAATGTGGTTTGCTTCAAAATGTTTGCATTAAACCCATGTTGTTTATTAATCTGAAATAAAGTTTTGTATTGCTTCTTTGCATAGGTTCCTAAAGTTACTCATACTGAGTTCTGTCAAGGACGCACCATGAGATGGGCACTGGCGTGGAGTTTCTATGATGATGTGCAAGTACCTGTAAGTAGCTGAATTCTGATTTGCTTGGTGATTGTCTCTGCCTCTTGCTTGAGGAAGGGGCTAATGAGTTATAACTACTGTGATACAAACTTCTTCTTCAGAGTGGAATATTGGATATGCTGAGCTGTACGGATAAGTGGGATTTCTTAGCTGGCTGCTAGAATATTAGTGGTTATTACAAGTGACCTGTGTTTTGGATGGAAAAAGGAAGCCAGTGTAGGAACTTCTTGTGGGTTTCAGTGAAAGTAAGGATCATTTGTAACATACTTTAAATAGCAGTTTAGTGGTAACAAAAATGTGCTGAGTTTGGGGTTGAATTTGAATTTAAGCTTCCTTTTGAGAACTCAGTTTTAATTTAACATGTAGATTCTATTACCAAGTAGGTATGATAGGCAACTCAGACTTTCCTTCATGAATGTAAGTGGAGCTTGTTCACCTGAAGTGCGAGCCAGTTGCTTTTTTATATCTGGTTGTTCGTATACTTGAAGGTAGGTATACTCAATAACCAGCCTTATAGAAGACACAAGTAAACCTTCCAAGATCTTGGATCAAAATGTTGATATTAGCAATTTACCTCTATTCCCAAGAGCAGCTGCAGTTTCTCAGCTCACAGAGAGCTAGTAGTCTGAAGGAACCAGTAAAGCTTTTTGCCTAACATCTGAAGATAAACTCCCTCTGTCATCAGGCTCACATAAAGTGCATGATCCTGTTAGCTGGTTTTAGTCTAACACTCTTGGGGGTGAAGTAAAACAGGTTGTGTGAATGACTGTTTAGTGGCTTATGTTATGCTCTTAATCTTCATGTTTTATAGAATCATAGCCTTCTGAGTACGAAAGCTGCCCCACTAATACTGCCTAGACTTGTAATTTGTTTTATTTCTTTCTCCTTCTAGTCACCTCCTTCTAAAAGAAGAAAATTAGAAAAACCACGAAAACCAATTACATTCATGGTCTTGGCTTCAACAGTCAAAGAGTTATCCATCAAAGCTGCAGCTATGGGTTGGGATGCTGTAGAAGCTATTGATGTGGTTAGAGCCTGGGTAGAGAAGATTCTCACTGATTTAAAGGTACAGTATTAGATGTTAAAACAGTGTTCTAATTGAAGGCACAACTGTGAGAGGATCCTATGACATCCTGCTGTTGTCTGTGATAGGTTCAGCATAAACGTGTTCCCTGTGGAAAAGATGAAGTTAGCCTGTTTGTGACTGCCATTGAGAACTCCTGGATTCATTTGAGGAGAAAGAAACGAGAGAGAATAAGGCAATTGCGAGAACTTCCTCGAGCTTCTGAAGATATTCTGCAAGCAATGGAAGAGGAAAAGAACAGCCAGAAGAGTGGGAGCAACAGTTTGGACTGTGAAAACCCCAAGACTGAAGACTCTGAAATGGGGTTTATGGCACCTGATGAGGATGTCCAGTTGACTGCAGGTGATGAGCTACCAGAGGAGTCTGCTACCAAAGAAGAACACAGTGATCCTGTGAAGGAAGAGGAGACGGAAGCAAAGGAGGGAGAAATATCTCTTGAAAAAGGTTCTGGTGATGCAAAGGAGGAGCCTTGCCCTTCGGAGGGAGCTAGAAATCTGGGAGTTGAAAAAGAGCAAAGTCCCAAAGAAACTAGTAGGTGTTTTCTCTTCAAGTGTTTAATGAATGTGAAGAAAGAAGGAAATGATGTGTTGGTAGAAATGCACTGGGTTGAAGGAGAGAACAGAGACTTGATGAACCAGCTGTGCACATACTTACGGAACCAAATTCTTCGGCTGGTTGCTAGTTAGCCCTTTTTCCTACTTTGGTAAAGTAGGGCTGTCCTCAAGTTTTGTAAACTATTTTTAATGAATTAAAATTTTTAGTTACCAAAACCTGGTTTTTTCCCTTAAAAAAAAAAAAGAGTAGAATTAAGATAGATGTCCCCTTTAATGTTTTAAATAGCTTTTTCAAAGCTGCAAAGAGGACATGAAGTGTACTTAAATGTACCTGAAGTTCATGGGAAAGTAATGGATATTGTGCTGCAGTTGTAAAACTACATGTTAAAGTGAAACATGTGTATGCTGTGAGCATTTTGAGTATCAACAGTGCTTACTCTGTGTTTTCTGGCACAATAGAATTATATATCGTTTCTAAGTAGAATTCTTTACTGAGGTATTTTCTTTAATATTTTTTCAATACTAATACAGGGAGTGGTTAGTCTGCTGTGGGAATTGCTTTCTGCAGTAAGGAATCTTCAGCAAAGGATTTCAGTATTCCTCTTCTGTTTAATATATTAAACCTTGGGTCTTCAGAGTAGCAGAATGGATACATTCTCCAAGTGTCAATTCATTAAAATAATTGCTTTAGGAAAAAAGTGTGTGTTATACTTGTCTGGTGCTTGGGCTTTGAAACACACAAGGGCCTACTGTTAGCATCTGTTTTTGTAAACTATAACAGCAAAAGAAGCTTTTTGAGCTGCTTGATTTTAAAGAGGATTTAAATGTGTTGACTACCATTAGACCATTCCTTATACTTGCTCAGATATAATTGCCTGAAAGGACAGCAGTATTAAAGGATTTTGCTTCCATTTAACCTTAACAGATTGCTTTAATGACAAGAATGAGAGTACATGCTCATCTTCGAAGGCCAGAAATTCCTTCTGTAAGACAAAGATGGGTAGAGAAGCAAAGGAAGACAACTGGAGTGACAACTGTTGCTTCCGCACCTGACTCCCTAGTCATTTTTACCACTGGCTGTTTTTCTGGTGTTTCTGGGCCAGTGACCTGTTCCTGTGAGAAGAGAGGCTGAGGGACATGGATCTTGGATGCCTCAGAGGGGGTGTGTGTATATGTTTGAGATTATGAGCACTGGTGCTGCTTCACAGAAAGGTAGCTTTCCAAACTGATACATTTATCTGTATAGATATGCAGAACATGGAGAGGAAGTTTTTCTGAGGCAGTGGAGTGTGTATGTGTGTGTGTGTGTTAGCCAAGTAAAACATGGAGGAGTGGAGGACAAGGAAATAACCTCGTGTGTTCTTGCTCCCAGAACCACTTTGGATGTTCACCCTTAGTTCTTGATATTTCTTGAAAGATTAGTATATTTTCTTATGTTGAAATCAAAACCAACTTAGAAAAACCCTGTTTTTTATACTATCCTGAGCACTTCTGCAGGTGATGGACAAAGGCACGCTTTTTTTTTTTGGTAATTTTGCAGAATTTTCACTGAACTCCTTGCGATATTCTTGTCAGTGAGGAGAGAGAAGACCAGTCCTGCTCTTTTAGGCTCTGAAGCTGTTGTTTTGGCTAGCAGAGCCTTGTGAGTTCATATATTTGTAGATTTTTATACAGCTATATAGTTTCTTATATTCTGAAGTAGTAGCTAACAGCTTCTAACGTCTGTGACACATTCCTGAATCTCTGTGTCACGGGGAAAATAATGGAACATCTTGCCTGAAACTCACGTACTGAAACTAGGATAATAAGATATCATTTTAGTCCAAACAAGAAAAAAGGCCCAGAAACATTGGAGAAGCACAAGACTGTGAAGAAGATAAAGATGATGAAGTACAAGGGGTCCTGTGACTTCCGACTCAATTTCGGAGAAGGTGTATTCGGGGGGCAGATCTGGAGAGTTTCTGGGGATGGACAGTTCTTAGATTGTCTGTAACCTTTAGCCAGGATAATTAAGCAGAGTTACAAAGTTGGTCAGACTCCTATGCTCAGAGCCCAGCCGGTCTGTGCTCATCGGTGTGTGTCCAGACACACCTTGCCCCCTTGGTGAGCCGGGAAGTTTCTCAAGTCCTACTTGAAGAACTCCAGGATGATACTGGGGGACAGGCGTGTGTCCCTCTGTATGCTTTCCATACTTCGTTCCGCTAAAACCCTGTAGACAAAGAACACCCTACCTTACCCAGATAATACTATCTTGGAAAGCTTTCCCCTAGAATTCCGGCAAACAGAGTCATTCCCTTGTGCCGTGCGCTGTACAAGCTCCGCGGGGCCAGCCCGTGTGCGCGCCTCTCCGTTAACCACCGCAACCCCTCCCCGGCCCCGGCCCAACACCGACCAGCGCGGGGACGCCCCTCGCTGGGCCCTCCTTTCTCCCCTCCCTCCGTCCCTCCCTCGTTCCCTCCCAGCCGGCGGGGCGGGGCCGCGTTTGGATGGCGCGGCGGGAGCGGGAGCGGGTCCATNTCGGAAGGTACCGGCCCAGCACAGCCCTTCCCTCCCCTTCCTTCCTCTTTCTCTTCCCCTTCCTTCCTCTTCCCCTTCCCTTCCTTCCCCTTCCCTGCCCGCCGGGCCTTGCTCTAGTCTCGGCCTCTAGGTGCTGCCAGAGCACGGCGATCACTATTGTCTCTGCTCTGGTACTCCAGGAAAGGCTTACTTGTGTTGTTAAATCCATCCAAAAACACATGTACAATGCGCAAGTATATACAATATACTTCTGTGCACCGCATGTGCAGAATAAATGTCTTGTGTTATACGAACGTCTTGTGGAGAGGTGTGTCATATCAAGTGCTCCTGCTGCCGGCCAGAGATACTTAAAGTGAAGCTTCTAGATGCCATACACGCGTTTTACCAGCTCGTTGTGCTCTTGAATCACGAGAGAAATGAAGATGTATGCAGCATATAAAATCAAGATGTTTATGTAGCATCTGGCAGCTTCATCTCTTTTGCAGTTTTTCTGTAGCTTTTTAAAGCATTTGCATCCCTCAGTTTCTTCTCCAGTCATGTCACACCTTCTCACTGATGTGATTATGTTCCACAAGACACAGTTGTGTCAATTTCTGCAAGTGGAGCTGAACAAGGCAAGATACACGTTTCCACAGGACAACTCCTCAAAGGCAATTCAGTAAGCAGCACTCTTGTGTCCAACTGGCCCCACGTTCTGGATGGGTTTTCTTTCTGAGAAATCTAATACCCAATGCTTTTAACCACCAATTTGTATCTTCCTAATTTTGACTGTTTCTTAGCATTGTTCTGGTAAGTAAAAAAGAGGTTAGTGTCAGTGGTATACTTCTCTACATAAACCTTTAAGGTCTCCTAAGCCACAATTTTCCAAACTCATGTCCAGTTCTAATGTACAGATACTATTCAAACAGCAGAATCATATAATCCTTTACTCATTGCATCTTTTATGTGAAGTTAATTCCTTTTAACATTAGGAAAAAAACTCGAGATCCCACCATGTATGGGTTTTTTTATGCTTCTGAATCCTAATTCTGCCTTATTAGTCACTGTTTGGATTTGTATGGTGAGGGAGGAAAGCAGGGATGGCTTCTATGGTGGGAACTGGTGAGTGCTCGCTCTGTACTTATCTTGACCCATATTTTCTTTCCCCTGTCCAGTTGAGAAGGGAAGTGACAGAGGGGCTTTGGGAGGCACCTGCTGTCCAGCCAGGGCCAACCCACCACGGTCACAGTTTAGGACAGACAATTCTTGTCTCCCCTGAATTCCCCTTGGGAAACCTGTTCTGCTTCATGGCATACTGCTGTTCTCTCCCATTGGTGTTTAACTTCTGTAGTATTTGATGGTACTTTGATTACATGAAGTCAAACAAAGCTTTCAGAGCTAAGCTATGTGAGCTTTTTTATATATTTGCATGGAGGCGAGTGAACACACACCAGTGACAGCAAGGCTGGGGTTAACCTCAAGGTGGCAGCTGAAATTTTGAATGTGTTGAGAGTAAAAATGCTGGCTGCTTATTCAGGCTGGTATCGCTGATGTAGCCTGCCCTTATACTGTCAACAATGGTGGGAAGTTCCTTTTAAAAGCTTTTTACAGCACCAGTGTTTTTCATCTTGATTTGACAAGGTCTGTCACAAAATGCTGTTATGGGAAATACACATAGGGGACGCATTACTGTGGATCAGAAACCTCTTTTCTGTGTTGGATGAGGAGAGGGACAAAAAGTTTGAGTTTTCATAATGATTGGATGAAGGGAGGAGCAGGAGAGGAAGGAGGCAACAGCTGTAGCCAGCACAAAATTAGCCAGGGTTACAAAGACAAATAATCAGCAAGCAACTTAGTTAAGTTAGGGGAACTGCTAGTGTTGTGAAGATACTAATCAGTGTTGATAAACTGAAATATGACATGCTGTACAGAGAAGCTTGAGCTGCTTGTTTATGTTGTGTATTTCATTTATTTGTAAAACAAGAAAAAAGGACAGGGCAGTTCTGTAATCTGAGGATTACTGAAGCCTCAGTAGAAGGGATTTAAAAGGGAAATGGTATGGATGGGGATGAGATGGCAAATGCATTGTAATGCTGTTATATTAATCAGTGCTGGAACTCTGTTTGAGTGTGTATTTGGTAATGGCTGCTCTGTCTCAAAAGCAAATGCCAAAATGATTTTGGTGAAGAAATTAATTGAACATGGATAATCTTATAGGAGGAGAAATTGAAAAAAAATAAACAAGAATAATGGTGAAACATCCATAGGAAATATTGAAAAATATAGGGCATATAGTGTATTGTTTTTTCTCATAATGCAGAATTTTATAGAGAAGTTTGACATTTAGATGTATAACCTAAGTGACCTTAGATTCAAGAACGATACTTGAGTTTTAATATTTTTTTTTTATTTTCTCCTCCCGAAGGTCAATATCAGCAGGTAAATGTTCCTGAAGACCAAGCAGACAAGTTGCTTCTCGCAAGCTGGGGTCTTCCCAAAGCAGTTCTGGAGAAATACCACAGTCTGGGAGTAGTACAGATGTTTGAATGGCAAGCAGAATGCCTAATGCTTGGACAAGTTCTGGAAGGGAGGAACCTAGTTTACTCAGGTAAGCAAACATGTGACAAAACCAGTCCCTTCTCCACTGCCATTTACAGGAACTCGTTGGTGCTGAAGGATTCTGATCAGGCAGATAAAAAGGTCAAGATTCTTTTTTTTCTGGAAACATCCCATTAAGATCTGTCCCATTGCTGTACCTCAAACCTGATTTAATAGTCTCTTTTCCAAATATGAGGAGAGACTTTTCTTCCCCATTTTCCCTGTTAAATTTCCTTTAGAAACTGATAGTTAGGAGTCCGTTAATTTTCATTCTTTTTTTATTATAGACTATGTCAACCAGGAACTGAATGATACCAAATGGTAGATATAAATACTTTCGAGAATGTTATTTACTCTCTGATTTTTTCAGTCCCTTTATCATTTCACAAAGTTTGTGTGGGGTGTGTGTGTGCAGAAGGAGAAGTAGGACTGGTGGACTAGAAATCTGTGGGAAATTACAATTGGTTGCCTATTTTTCATGGGAAAGCGGTTCCAGAAGCAGCACTGGGAAGATGAAGAACTTAGAAGAGAGACGGGTGATTTTTAGTCATATTGACTCTTCATAGGGTTGACTGCAAATATGGTTGTGGCTGTGGGTGAGAGACATCAACTGAAGAGTCCCAACCTAAATTCTCCAGTAACTGCTTTCTATACTAGCTTTGTGATGCTTGTTCTTAGAATTTCTTTTTCTCAACTTTAAAAATTAATTAATTTCTTGTTTCCAGCTCCTACCAGTGCTGGAAAGACTCTTGTTGCAGAATTGCTTATTTTGAAGCGAGTCCTGGAGACTCGTAAGAAAGCTCTTCTCATCCTTCCCTTTGTTTCTGTGGCCAAGGAGAAGAAATGTTATCTGCAGGTAAGTAACATTCAAGGAGGGTGAATTTATGGGCAGTAGTTGTTGGGTCACATTTTTTAAACAGAAATGCAAAAGCATGCATTTTAGGGGAAAAAAATTCAGAGTCATTTCAGAAAGGATTTGTGGTCATGGCTTGGCTACTTCACTCCAGATATTTGAAAAATAAAATTACAGTGGGAACAGTCTTTTTAAAAAATGAATTTTTTCTTGAAAGTCTTTCCTATCAAACATTGTTTCCACTAGGTAGCAATAATGACTAAATCCAAATCCAGCAACATTTTTGTTATGGTTGCAGGCATTTAACACATTGTGGCTGTTGTTAATCAACTGAGATGGTATCTTAACCTTGCAAATAGCTCGGAAATCCTACAAACTGGGTGCAAAAGTTACTTTGTAGCGATTGATAATGGGCACACGTGTTTGCTTTAATCTTGTAAAACTGGAGGACTATCAGTGCTGCGTTTTACTGCTGCTAATTTAAGGTTTGGCTGTAGCTGCACATGCTTGAAATCATGCGGTGTCTTACCCGTGAGGTCCAACCATTTGTACCTTTTGTTAATGCTGTGTGTGATGTGCCAAAGCTGTGGCACTGCAGTAATGACCCCTGGAAGAAAATAAGTTGTTGTTTCTTGGCTTTGTGTCATCGCTGTGTTTGGAGTCACACATTTGGCTTTTGCCCAAGATTTCTCAAGGGGAGGGCTTCTCTGTACGTAACCCACTGCTATTATTAACTGTTGCACTGTGTGCTCTCTAACATTTTTAATATTAAATCTTTATATACAAAACTGTGGTCCTTATCTTTTACTCAGTTACATACAATTTATCTTGCAACTCTGTGGCTTCTGCTTTGGAAATAAAAAATGGCACTGAAAAAAAGAAATACCAGTAACTGGCTGAGCTATGGGTTTAATCTGATTAGTTGGCATTAACAGTACTGGAAAATTTAAGTGTAGAATGCAGAGTTTTATGTGATTCCAGCAGGCATTAGTTAAAATTGAGAGTTGCAACCTTAACATGCCATTCTGTATACTTGTGAAACAGGCCCTGTTTCAGGAGGTGGATGTGAGAGTAGAAGGCTACATGGGAAGCATGTCTCCTGCTGGGCGTTTCTCTGCTCTGGATGTTGCTGTCTGCACCATCGAGAAAGCCAATGGACTAATCAATAGGCTAATAGAAGAAAACAAAATGGACTCACTGGGTAAAATACCAAGGCTTGACCATTGTGGGGGAAAAGTTTCTTGCATATTCTGAGTACATGTAAAATCATGGGGTGCTTTGAATTTGAACAGTTATGAATCTGACAGACATACCATGTAGGAAAATTGTGCAATTTTCTTCTTCCAGACCACCTCTGATTTGGATTTAGGAGGACACTCAGCATTATTCCCCATGTAGCTCAGCATCTGGGATGAGTAGGTAGAAGCTGCAGGTTTTAGACAATTTTTGACAATCCATGGACAGTGATTAGCTGCAATAGGCAGTGATTCCCATAGCTAGAAAATGTCTTTAATTAATAAAATGGAATTAAAGGTCTGAGATATGTTTGAGTTCAGGGATATGTTTGTTTTATACAGAGACTGTGGAATTTATGGTGTATCTTCATTTAGCTTAAGGAAGAGAAGAGATTATGTTTCGTGCTCATCTGGATCCAGACAAGCAGAATTAATAGGGCTCCTCTGAGTAGGCATGGTGACTAGCAGGGCTGTGATATTCATTTGTCTTGTAGTTTGCTCAAGGGCCCTCTGTCCTTGTGACAGTGGCTTCTGGGTCACTGTGGCCCTGATGGCCACCAGGTAAGTGTAGTATTCGTTTAGTATTTGGGAGGAAATGTAAGACTTGAAGAAGCCCTATGTTTCCAGTGTGCACTTGGAGAGAGATGTGCTTTCTTACTCCAGTCAGAAATTTGTTC
>VXAU01000315.1:195823-393276 GCA_013399695.1 Formicarius rufipectus | reverse complement strand
TTTTTTTTTTTTTTGGTTTCTCTGCTCAATAAAGCAATACTTAGTTATGTTTTAAACAGTAATCCTTCCCATCTTCAGCCTGTCCTGTAACATAGCCAGTTGCTATTTTAAGAATACAAAAATTGAAAAATAGATGAGTATCAAACTGTTCTTAGAACTCCACCTTTGAAACTGCTGTTCTGTGTGCATCTGGTATCATAATATTCTGCTGCATTGTATACCAGAACAGTTTTTTAAAGGGAGAGGAAGGCAAATAAAGCCTTACAGTTTTTTTCATTGTGAGTTCATGGGATAACACATTCTGGATAACACATAACCTGAGTCTGTAGGGGCTCTGAATCACCATGAATGCTTTAGAAACTGCCAGTGGGCTGGAAGATGAGTGAGTGATTGTTGTGCTGCATTTTAAGCTCATTCAAACTGAGGCTCCTGCAGTCCAGCTTGATTCTTGAATGTACATCTTTACCCCTTCACTTGCAAGAGAGTAGTGATCATGCAGTTAGTTATTTCAATATATAGCCACTCAGTTTAGGGTTTTTTGCTTGTTTAAAATATGGTTAGTTTGTTCCTAGGTCACCACACTGTACAGGCTGTACTGCCAGCACAAGGCAGGCAGTGGGGTCAGAATAACCATCTTGATGTTGGCTTGGGTGCCTTGCAAGCATCCTCAGTATACTAAAATGTATTGTTTAATGATACCATCTTTCAGATGTTAGAGATATACCAAATTCCTTTGGCTGGAACCTCCATTTCATCCCTGCATTTTGTTGTGCTTTCTAAAATGAATGTACCTGAGAAGAGTCATTGAAGTATAACCAGGAAAATGACTGCAAGATTTATTTGAATATGTGTCCTCAGTACCAATACTTCCTTAAAGCATCATGTTTTTCTTTCATCATTTGAAAACACCTCTGCTGCAACCCTCCGTTTCCCTTGTGCCCCAGTATGATCATATAATGCAAATTTGGTCAAAACTGTTTTGTTTTTTCTTTTTCTTTTTTTTTTTTTTTTAAATTTGCAAGCATCTCTGATACAAATTTTTAAATTAAATTAGATTTTAAAAAGTCATCTTAGTGTAAGAAATAGACAAATGTTCTATTTAGAGATAAATTTTCATACAAGCTGTAAAATATGGGCATTGAACTGAAAATGCCAGTTTAACTGTCACCTAAAGTAAGCTTGTTTGAAATGGCAAGATTGTACCTTGTCTTCTAATTAATTCTAAATTTAGACTGGTTAGTAGCAAGGGTGTTTTATCTTTTGAGATGAGTTATTGGGAGATGACTGCCATCCTGGCTGGATTCTATCTCAAGCTTGAGCTGTTCCTTTTGTTGATGTCAACCCTATGCGGATAGCTTTCATTGCCTTTGGAAACTGTTGAGAGAAACTCAAATTTTCTGTGTGCCAGAGCTCTCTTTGCTGCATGAAGCAGTTAAAAGCGATGTTGTGTCACTAATTATTGTGTAACGTGTCAGTTTTGAAAATCCAGGTACACAGGAGATGATATTCCTCTTGTGGTTCAGTCTCTTGACACTGATGCTGAAAAAATTTTTAGGAAAGTAGTTAGAAAAGAATCTACTGCTTTCTCAGTGTGTTAGCTTGGAATGAATTTGTAATGTGCTGTTATGATACTTATTTCTTTTCCTATTTAAACCTGAAATAAAATAGTTAATAGTTTAACTGTATTTAAAAGAAAAAAAACCCACACAAATCCTCCCTGCATGCTACTCAGAACTTTTTAGTTTTAAACAGGATGGGTACTTAAAGCAGCCTAGTTATTCTACAGTAAGCAGGTCTGATTGCTCTTAGGTACTTTCTAGTAGTTTTTTTTTCTGCTGTCTTCTAGAGACACACCTAATTTGCAAACAGAAATAGGAGACTGAGGCTAGACTAATTTTCAGTAGCAGTATAGTACGACAAAGTTCTGACCCCACTTGCATTCCAGATCTTGTGGAGTAGAAAACCCCCTTGCATGCTGATGCCTGAGGTTTAGTGTCTGGGTAGATGATATAGCTGAGCAGCAGCAGAAGGTATAAAACAAGTGACCCACAAAAAAACCAGTGGCATTCCCTGGAATTTAGCCTGTAGGTACCACTATTGTTCTATGCTTCATCTCAGGAAGTAAAATGTGCTACTGCTTGACATGAAGACTGGAAAGGTAACTTGTATGGATTTTACTTTGGTAGATTAAATTGTCCTGTCTCAGCTGCTGGAAGGAATTCAGACAGATTGTTGTATGGGGAAGCAGGAAGAAGTTTTTTCTGGTAGCTGAATAAATACATATTTGGTGACCAATGAATTACCACTTTTTAGAAGTGAGCACAGAACAGAGGAAGTGCAGGAAGACAGGGGAGCTGGATGGGTGGGAGTTTGTAAAAGAGGCTGATGAAGCAGTGCAGCACTCTTCTAACTTAAATGGCTTGAAAGGGAAGGAGGGAGAAAACAGACGGAGAGAGAAGGAACATATGTAGGAAGGAGAGAAAAAAAATGGGAAGAAAAAATAGCATTGAAACAGATAATATAAGGTCACATTTGCCCTTAAGCTCCTACTATTTTAACCGTACCAGAAAGATATTACTTAGCTGCACTAAAGAGGAAAAAGACATTCCAGAGCAGCAGAACTAATGAAGCGTGGTGTCCTCTGTGCCCTGTTTTTTTTTGTTTAACCTTCCTTTATCCTACTCCATATCCTTGGGACCCTGTCAGCAGGCCAGAAATGGTACATACCACTGCTGGGATGTGTGCAGGAGGGGCACTGGGTGCCAGAGTTGTAGTGCGTCTGTGTTTTCTCCTCAGGGCAGAACCTAGTCTTGTCTGTTGTCTCCAGCTACTGTTGTTGAGGAAGCTTTTTACACACTATTCTTTTAGATATTTTGACACATCTTAAAAATTTGATGGAGGTGGCTAATAGATTAAAAAGTCATTTGCAGGACATAGGGTGACAACGAAGCCATCATGTAAGGATTTTTTTCATTACAAAGCCAGAGCTAAATAGTAGATCTCATTTAGGTTTGGTTAATGAGAAACAATATAATAGGGAGCAGATTATGCCAGTGTAATTACATCTGCCCTTGTTTTATTTCTGACATTACTGTATTAGTAAGAAATGGTGTTTTAAACTAAGACAGTGATGCCAGAAAAGCTTTTGACTAGCTCATTTGAGGGCTGGAATTTTTCTTACCAGATAATCTGAAGCCTGGGGTTCTTTACTTGTAGGGAGGTTGCAGTACAGATACTGCAATACTGTTTTGTGTGATGGCTAGGCTAACAACTCAACTATTTTTGTGTTTTAAAAGCTGATTCTGTGCTTGTGTGTGTGGTTGTGGGGCTTGTGAAATGTCATGACATTGGTCGTGATTTGTTTCTCTTCGTGACAGAAAAAAACCATAGTGGTGTTGGTAAGCATAGCTAGATTTGTGAATATAAATTTCAGTTTATGTGGAATGTGAAAGGATCTGAACTATCTGTTCATAGTTTGGAGGCTTGTCAAATATAACATGAGTGCTTTTCTTTATCAGGAGTGGTGGTTGTGGATGAGTTGCACATGCTGGGAGACTCTCATCGAGGATATCTGCTGGAACTCCTCCTGACCAAAGTTAGATATGTTACAGAGAAGGTGGCAAAACGGTGGGTAGACCAGGATGTTGGTTTTTTAATGCTAAATTATGGATGACTAAATATTTTGTTCTCTGGGTGATTGAAAATCTGGGTTAGCTCCAAGCTTTTTATGAGAGTGATGACCTAGACTATTTTGGTTAAGATTTCATCATACCACCTCTCAGGGGCCTGTCATTGTAGTCAAAACCTCTTTTCCTCATGGTTTTCAAATTGTGGGATTTATTCTCATAGAGAAAGAAATAAGGCTGAAGCTTTCATTTACTTCTTTAGCCTATTCAAGTGTTTTTAAAAACTTTGGATTTTTTAAAAACAGTTTTGCTAGCAGATTTGCCCTGCTTAATTTTTCAGTGTTTCATGGAATGGGATACTTATCCAGCTGAAATGTTTAGGTGTCGTGGAAGAGTGGGCATGTTGTTAACTTGTGTATGGTGAACTGGTCAGAAGGCTTAAGAGGAGATACCAGTAGTCTGCTTAGTAAGCATTGCTCAGGATGAGCTCTGATTTGCTTAGAACACGTGATAGCCTGGTTGTTGCATGGTTTCTTGCCTTTAGCACAACTGATTAGACACTGGGAAACGGATGAGATGTTTCAGAGGAGCTCTAGAAGCTTTTAAGATTTCAGTATCTAGATCCCCAGCACGAAACTGTCCAGCAGCTTCACACACAGGCAAAGGCAAACGGAAGTGTAACCTTAATCTTCATGGGTGGTGCTGTGAGAAGAGCTAAAATCAACTGGTCCCTTAGCATTAAAAGTCAAATTTTGCCAGTTTTCTCTGCTGCTTCTTGTCCTGGGAATTGTACCAGTGCTGGTCTAAGCAGAAACTATCTGTTTAGTTCTGGGGGAACTGCTGTTTCTGGATTGTCTCCACTAGACATTTTAGCCAATGTTTCTCATCATGATTTCCAGGATCCAGCCGTGTTCTGGGTGTAATCACATCTGTCTTTTTCTCATATTCTCCCCACAGATCCTGGAAACCATTACACTGTAGACCAGTGTGAGTGGCTCTGCCACTCATTTTATCTTGGTTTATCATGTAGCTGCAGCACAGGTGCAGGTCTGTCCTCTCCCTTCCTTACTTGCATTAAAGAGGCAGGAAGGAGAAAACACTTGTCAGGGGAAAAAGGGACAGATGCATCAAAGAACGTTCCGGGGAAGACAACATTTCAACCTTCACCATATAGGCACGCTAGGACCCAGATTCTCCATCATTATCAAGTTGACAAGGGTACCCTGTACCATTTACTGACATGAAGGAAGTGGCTGCTGTTTTCATTTTGGAATCCACTTGATATTCTAGAAGCTGATGACCACATTTTCTCTCAAATGTCCTCCCAAATCTGTGGTTTTGGTTTTTTTCTCTCTTGTGTAATGGGTACCCCTTTCTCCAAAGTCATTGAACACTGTCCAGTCTGACCAGCTGTCAGAATGACCAGTGCTATTAAGAGTTTTTTAAGTGTAAATCCCACGAAAGCATAGGGTTGTGACTTCACACCGAAAGAATGTTCTCTGATGGCCATTGCCTTTGTGGGTGTCTGCTTCTCCATGAGGCTTTTGCAGACCCAGCTAAAATTCTGCAGCATATTTTTCTCCTCTCCAGTCCAATAGTTTATTGTGGAGCTGGAAAATTTTTAATCCTTAAAGGTCAAAAGTTGCTTTAGGGAGAAAAAGGTCCCAAGGTGCTGTAGGGACAAAAATCTGCAGCCTTGATGGTGGAGCTGTGCTAGTAAATACTTGAAGAGTTTGGATTAGAGAGAGTCTACCTCTCTGCATCTTCCTTATTTCTATCTCATCAGTGACTGGCTTTTTATACTATTGCTTCAGAGTAATCTTGTTTCCTCTGTCTTGTCTTTGCTAGGTGTTATGACCCACCCCTGAAGGTGAGGTGTTCTAAAAACTGTCTATTTCTGAGCTTACATTGATTTGTCAGACTTTTTTTAAGTCTCAATTTATCGCTTGCTGCAATACAAATGAGTAGTTTTCCAACATAAGCTTAGAAGCATAAAAAACCCCCAAAGCTATTGTGTGGATGTAAAAGCCTGAATTAAAATCTACATTTGGGTATCTACGTTAACAGTTTGTGTTTTCTGGTTTGTTAAGAGTCCATTACTTTCCACCACCTTTAGTTGAAGCTGCCGTTCAGCACTTTAAGAACTGAAGATAGTTGCTTTTTTTGCTGAACTTAGGGCTTTGGTTCCCAGATGTAGGAAGACCCTAGTTTAGTATTATTTGTGCTGAAATGAAAACAAATGAAGTGTTTTAATTAAGGCTTTTTTGCTTAGAAAGATTGCAGTGGAGACTTAACCATTCCTTTATTTCTGCGTTTTTGTTAGTGGCGAGGAAGTGGTTGATTTATGTATTTGTTTTCAGTTTCTCCAAATAAGCGGTCATTTATAACAATTGTTACATAAAGAAGATTTAGGTTTAGATTCAAAATGATAAAAAGTTGAGTTGTCTTGTTGTCAATGCAAAACCTGACATTGTGTTTGCTAAGAGTGGAGTATGGCTTGTTTCTTTTTCAAAAAGTTGAAAAAATTAGCTTTGCATTTTAGACTCTGAAAGGAAGTAGATTGAATTAGTTTTTCTGAATTCTGTTTTCCAGGACAGTAACCAGTGTTGTCACTAACTTTCATTTTCTTTTAACCCCTTCCAGGCAGGTGAAGGTGACCAGTCCTGGTTTTGGTGGGATACAGATAGTAGGCATGAGTGCTACCCTCCCTAATTTGGGACTCCTGGCTTCTTGGTTAGATGCAGAGCTTTACTGTACAGATTTTCGCCCTGTGCCCCTCAAAGAGTGGGTGAAAATTGGCAGCAACATATATGACTCCTCCATGAATTTAGTGCGAGAATTCCAACCTAAGCTTCAACTGAAGGTAAGAAAACTCTGAACAGTGGCTTTGGGATAAAATCTTTTGTAGTGCTAAAGTTAAAAAGACAGTGCTTGGTATGTTTTTAATTTCTTTTTGAATAGACAACATTCCTGACTTCATTGTTTGCTTTAGAGATTATATGCTCTAACTTAGAACAGCATTGGGTTTTTTGTCTTCTACTGACTTAAGCAAAAAAAGCCCCCAACCCATACACACTCGTGAAGATCTTGAATTTTCTTGAATCTAACTTGAAGACAAAGTTGACTTTGCAGTTTCTGGGCACTTGACAGGTATAAAGAGTTTGATTCTCCCCTTACCCACCACCCTATCTTGTGTCTGGGAATCTACTTCACTTTCATAAATGCAGGTAACTATTTCCTGCTTAGGGCAAGGAACTTGCATTAATCATTAGGAGAATATATTTGCACTAAAATCTGGTATTGAACCTGCTTATGGTAAACTGCTAAATGATCTAATTTTGTCAGCAATTAGAGGGCAGATATCCATCCTGACTCTTCTGAATCTGTTTTCAGTATTTAGTCCTTTTGTGCACTTGAAAAGGATATGGAAAGTTAAGGGTAACGTACTATAATGATTTTGAAGTACAAAACGGGTAGAAATGGAAAATTTCCTTCCTACTTGTAGGTTCTTTTTCTGTGGAGTCTTTGATGTGTGATTTCTCTCTCTATTCCTTTAAACTGCTCTGTGTATTACTCTTGTAGTAGTTGGACAGTATGGGCTAAATTTCAGCGATATTTTGGAGTGTTTTGTACCCAAATCTTGTGCACAAATGTTGTCATCAGTAGCATGGTGTCACAGCAAAGAAAAAGGAACCTAGAAACAAAAGGAAATATTTCTAAGAAGAATATTTGGAAGCTTGCTTTTATGTGGTCATATTGAGAAAGTGATGTTGCAGCTCCTTTTTTGGACATTTTTTGAAATAGTTGCTTTGAATAGTTACTAAATTAAGTGGGAGAAAAAGATAAACTAGGCTTATGACTCAACAGTTTAAGGGAGTTTGCTTATTTTACAAGACTTGGTGATCTTGGCCTTGACATCTGTCACTGGACCTTCAGACTTCTGTGCCTCAAACTGGACCAGGAAAGAGATCTTGATGACCTCACTACTTTGGCTGAATCCTTACTGAGCTTTTGATGTGTATATGTAGTTCTTACCATTGCTCCCCAATTTTCACTTGCATTTTAGTGCTTTGCCTTTTTTGCTGCACACCTACATTTTTTCCTTTCTCCTTTGGCTTGCTTGCTAGAAGAGAATCTGGCTTAGCCAAGCAAAACCGATAGGTGGCAGGGAGTTTCTTAGGATCTTTAAACCAAAAAAGCAAGCAGTAAACAGCAGGGTTTTGCATGGACATCTATATAAGTATCCATAAAAGCCTTCCTCTGTTCTCTGAACATTTGCAGTCTTTGGTCAGCAATGCTTGCTGAGTGCATCTTATTGGTAGTGCTTAGACTACTACATCTCATGCTTTTATTTCAGACACCCTAGTTGACAAGTCTTCCCTAGTTACTGTGGAAGAGTTTTCCCTTGGAGCTCTCCCTAGTTCTTCCCCATTGCTGTTAGTTATGACATGGAGGTGGCAGTGATTTTTTTGTGCACTGTGTGGCCTTCATTCAGAGACAGATTTATGAAAAGAAGATGTAAAATGATGCATTAATTTGTGAGCAGGTCTAGTACTGTCCTCAAAAATAGAGTCGTACTAGTGCTTGGACTTCATAAAGCAAGACAGAAAATAAGATTGCAGTACTCCATCTTCTTTGTTTGCTCCTTCTTTCTTGAATTAGAAGATTCCTACTGGGACACGGAAGAATGACAGCATTTAGAAATCCTGTTCAATCTGAGAGTGCATTTAAATTATTTTGTCTCAATTCAGGGAGATGAAGACCACGTTGTGAGCCTGTGTTATGAGACTGTTTGTGGTGGCCATTCAGTCCTGCTTTTCTGTCCATCCAAGAACTGGTGTGAGAAGCTGGCAGACATCATTGCCAGGGAGTTCTACAGTTTGCAACAAGCTGAGAGTAAGATAAAAGCAGTCTATAGTAGACTATGGTATGCACAGTGCCTTTAATGAAAACTAATTTTAGTAGAAACTGTTAAAATATTTTCTCTCTTAAGGTTCTGCAAAAAACTCAGCCCTGGCCCCAGTTGTTGTGGACAGAGAGGGGATCAATGAGGTTCTGGATCAGCTAAAGCGTTCTGTCTCAGGCCTGGATTCTGTGCTGCAGCGTACTTTGCCATGCGGAGTGGCATTTCATCATGCAGGTATTTGTGAATATCCTGGTGTGCTGGTTATAAGTAGCTGGAACCAGTTTGCCATTGTGTAGGTGTGCCCAGGGCTGTGTATTCTACACCCTTAAGTCATTTCTCATGAACTGTTAGTAATGGATAGGTGTCAGCAGCTGCCTAGGGCACACCCGACCTCTCAGGCTGCAACATGGGTGCTTAAGAACTCTCTGAGATAGGAAAGTTTCCTGTCTTCACACCAATGACTCAGGTGTGATGGCTCCCCTCTGGGGAGTCCAAAAGTCCATGAAGTATTCCAAAAGTATGCTATGACTCACAGAGTAAATAACCCATTGTGAAACTTCCTGTCCTGGGGGAGGTACTTAGCATTCCCATCTGAACCTGAGCATATATCATCTTGGGCTTTGGGGACTTCTGGTACCACTCATCGGATTCAGAGGAGGACCAGAACCTCAACAGGACTGTGACTGCCACTCTGGACAAGACTGAGACCACCATCCTCACCAACAGGTTTCTTCTTTCCTTTAACTTTGCACTCAGTAAGGCCATGTGGTGCTCAGCACAGGGGCTGGCAGGTTCCTTTCTGTTTGTGCCCCACAGTGCTGGGTTGTACACCTGGATTTTGTGGGTCAAACAGATTTTTTTCTCTGTGTTATTTTACATACTGTGATCTATTTGTTACATTGTGATTCTGACTTGTAATATCTTTCTGAGTTGGGTTCATTTCTCCTGCTGGTTTACCTTTAAACCAGCACACCTGGTCTTGAATTCTGTAACGGTTAAGCCATATGGGTTCTTTTTACTGTAGGTACCAGCAATTTAGCTGTTCCTTTTTGAAGCCTTTAGTGGCTTATGACTAAATAAGCTTTGAGAATCCCACAATTAGAGGTAAACTTGAAATTCTTTTATTGTGGCTGGAGACTTTAATTCACAAATTATTATGATAAATCTTCTATTATGTTGGTTCACAGCAACTTTTAAAATACTGTAGTTTTTTTTTTTTTTGTTTTGTTTGTTTGTTTGGGTTTTTTTGTGGGTTTTTTTTTGTGAAAAGCCTAAAAAATTAGCTGATTTGCAGCTCTCAAGCATTTTCAAGTCATGCATAAAGATGCTGGAGTATTTGAGAGCAATTTGCCTCAGCTTAATACTGAAATAAATGAGTGAATAGAGGAAGTATACCAATAAAAATAAAAAGAGCATGTGCTGTGAATATTTCTGATTAATCTTTTGCTTCTTACTTGTAATAAACTATGAAATCCAATATGCAGTTTAAGGGTTTTATTAATGAATCAATGAGCAAAGCAGCGCTGGGTGGCCGAGGAGTCTCCTGCTCCGCCAACGGCTTGCAATTTGATGGTATCTTGTTGTAGGTTTTAAACAGTCCTTTTTTCCGTGTTTCACAACTGATGGGTGTACTCTGCGCTTGTGTCTGGGTGTTGCTCAGTGGTCGTCGGGATGAAGGCTCATAGTCTTCCTTAGATAACTACTTTCTCTGCTCATGCGTTATTACACAAGACTTATACATGGCAAGCATAGTTACACAAGGCTTAAGATAGATTGCTGACAACACAATACATTGCAGGCATGGTTACGGGAGGCTTAAGATAAATTACAAAAAGGTAGTTCTTGCAAGTACAGAAAGTTTGTTCTGGTTTTACTGCCCAGATGTCTGCAGTTTCATGCTCTATAGATCACAATATACAGATTTATCAACAAAATTTTCCATCGTCTACTTATTACATTACTTAAGTAAGTAATAGTCTATGTCACTGGGAGAAAGGACTGACTGGGAGAGACAACAGTAGTTATGGAATAATGGAATGAGGAATAATTCCACATACTTATAGAATCTGTATTTCTTTCTTAAGAATAAAATTGTTATGAAGCCCTGAAGGAAATGTAGAAAGATACATACTGGACCTGTAACCTATAATGGAAATAGTGAAGGAGTCCACGGTCAGGATGGCAGATGAGTAAATCCTAGTTCTTTGCTGTTTTCTCATTTTTATTTAATTTTTTTCTTTACGTATTTTCTTGCCATCCTTGTAGATATGCAGCAAGTAGTTGTTCATCTTGCTACAATTACAAGCACTTAAAAAAAGCTAGTATATTACTGTCAGTTGAATAACAGAAACTTACTGGTGAAATTGTGCGTGGGTCAAAAGAAGTTGACTAAGGTAGTGTTGTGAGTCTGGTCCCTGTCACTGAATGGTGAATGTTCTCTAAGTTTGTTTGTTCTTCCCCTTGCTTGACAGCAATATCATTAGCTCTGAAATGCAGTGTCACCATGACAAGGCTCACCAAAAGCCATGTCTCCTCAGGTCTTACTTTTGATGAGCGGGACATCATTGAGGGAGCCTTTCGCTGTGGTTTGATTAGAGTCCTGGCAGCAACCTCCACACTCTCATCCGGAGTGAATTTGCCTGCACGCCGAGTAATTATACGAACACCCGTGTTTGGTGGCAAGCTGCTGGACATTCTCACTTACAAGCAGATGGCTGGAAGGGCTGGCAGAAAAGGGGTAGACACAGAGGGTAAGCAGAGTCTTTATTAGCATTCTGTAAGAATGGTGTTAACCTGAATAACACTACTTCGCAATTAGTGACTAATCATGATGAATTCCTTTAGTATTCAGTATGGTTAAGTTAATCAAGATGAATTTGTTTGGTATTAATTTGTTTGGTATTAATGGAGTAAAAATTGTAATTCCCAGGGGATTTTTTTCACTGCATGAGATTGAATTTGGTATTTACATGTCAGTTACCTTTGGAACAGGCTGTTTTCCCCTTTGAATTCTTGCTGACTTCTAAGACCGTGTTGTTCATTTGCCTTGATTCTGTGAGCCATGGTCAGTTAACTAAAGCATTTGCATTTTCAGTGAAAAAACTTACCGTAAATTCTATTTGGACAAGCTTAAAATGTAAGAAATGCATTTAAAGCCTACAGTCATAATTTAACAAACTCCTGTTTTCTGAAATTCTGATTTAGATTTATTAAACTTCTACTGAACTTAACCATAAATTTTATGGATCTTGAAAGTAGTAATGCAACAGAGACAGGGTAATATGAATAGTAGTTCATAGATAATGTGGCATCTGCTTGCATAGAGCGACACTGATAGATGTTCAACAAAATAATCCTGCCTGTTATTTTAATTCACAATGGAAATTTATCTTCATGGATGATGCTTGAAAAAAATAGCATTATACAAGTATAAACAAGGTAGAAAATACGTTCAAGAGATGCAGAAAGTGGGATTTGCCCTGCTGATGGTTTGATTGGTGCTTGCTGGAGCCCCGTGTAAGCAGACTGTTCTTACATTCAGCTTTCTATTTTTGCCAGAGTAGCATAGCAACAGAGCATTTTTGCGACCTATATCTCTGTGAGCTATCCCTATGCGTTAAAGAAAAGGGCAGCTGCATGCTGTATTTTGAAATTTTTTAGCCTTTGTCATTTGACTGCGGCTGGCAGGTGTAAAATGACATTATTCCTTGAAGTTTCTTCTTTTTCCCCTTCAAGTTACATTAATTAGTACCCTTTTTGACAGTTCTGATGTGACTGTGTTGTGCACAGTCAGCAGTTGGTTTTATGCTGATGAGCTTCATGAATGTACCATTTTTTCCACTCCATGGAGTCTTTTGGATGAGAACATAAAACTGTATTGCCAGCTGCTACTCTTTCACAGAGTAGGGAGGCTGAAGGACAGCAACTTCAACTGGAAAAATTGCCTTATGTGGGTATGAATTCAGCTGACAGAAGATAAATGCTGTTGGGTAGAATGCCTCCTCCTCTCCCAATATTATAGTTTTGGATTGTCTTCTGTTTTGATTTTTGTATTTCTTTTTCTTGATTTGCTGGTAATATAAAAAGGTCATTTTAGAGAATGAAATTTGATCATTTTTGCTTTTATCAAATTGCCATGTTCCAAGGGAGAAATAGGTAAAACTGTTCCATATCGGTGAACAAAACTTGGAAATATAATAGGGCCTTTGTTGTTTTAATGGAGTTTTATTACTAAATAACCAGAGTCTTCTGGTATTTGTCTAGTCTGGTGCTAACCTAAACTTCCCCTCGAATCTGGAATGTTCAATGAGGGATATTGTAACAGCTCAGTTCTTTTTTTATTTATTGTTTACTAGAGTGCAATTATTGACTTTTAAGTTCTCAGTGCCATCTGGGGAAGAGGTATCCTCCAAGGCTTGAAAAACTGTCAGATAATATAGAGCTAAGTAGATACCTATCTCCTGTTGGATTTTCTGTTAGATTTACCTCTCTGAAGAGTCCGAGTTTTCAGAAGGAATTGCAGGTCACATCAGAACCCGAATACAAAATGAATGAACGTCCTTTATTGCTAAAATCAAAATAAGCTTTGCTTTCACAAGACAATGATATGGGCAGTTTATCTTCTATACTCTTCAGCTCTGGCAAAAGTATGTGGTCAACAGATATAAAATGTTTCACCTGGCAGGACGAAAGAAACCCAAGACGTATCCTCTTACTGTGTCTTTTATTCTGTAATTCATTTAGGTAAATATGTTTAAGTTGTATTTGGTTACTCACCTACACTGCATTTATTTTTTCTGTTCATTAAATTTAAGTGCAGTTGTGTTTTCAATACTTCTGGATTTTTTAATTACTGTAGCATTACCACAGCTACAGTTATATCATAAGATTCCTAGGATCTTACTAAGATACCCACTACCAAAATCACCTTGTTTCCAGACTACGTGCATTTAAATCTTTTAAAACAAGCTATCAGAAACCTATCTTTGTATTTTCTGTACAGCTAATCTGAATCTTATGCTCTCCTCATAGTCAAAGGCAAACATATCCTATCCCAAACTCATTTATTCTGTGCCATTTGGCAAAGCTTCAAACTAGGTAGGGTCTCCTAGGGACCTAGTTTCTCTGTAATAGCTTTGTGTGAAAAATGTCCTTTGTGTGACCATTGTATCTTCCATGGGTAGGGTGTACTGTGATCTCCTTAAAGGAATTTACCTGGTATTTGTCTCATGGCTCTTGGACCTTTTCTGTCTCCCACAGAGTTTCAGTGGTTAGAGATTAATTTAGCAGTGTCTGATAGAGAATTTTAAGGTAAGGTTTATTTGGATGTACTTCAGTGGAAACCATTTAGGATACTTATGATTTTGTGTGTGTGCATGTATATGAATATATGAAAGTTCAGAGATGCATAGTTACTTAGATTAATGACTTGGAATTTCTGAATTAGATTGATATCTATGTTATTTCAGGACTGGAAGCTGGTTGAATTAACAGAAAATGTCAGTGCTCTGCAGCTTTTGTGTTTTCTTTTTACTTTTGAGAATTTTGTCAGTTTAATAATGTAGTGAAGAAGAAAAATTGATGCCACTGTGTATTACACTTCCAGTCAATTCCAAAACAAGAAGCAAAAGTGGTTCAACAGCAAAGCAGATGCACAGAAAGGCTGTGTAATCTGTTGACTAATTTGGCAAGACCCTGACTAGCCTAATGTAACTTTGAAGCTTGCTCTGCTTGTAGTTCTTAGGTATTATGCATCTGTGGAATTCTTAAATAGCAATTCATATACACTGTTCAAGGTTGCACAGGTTTTTCTCTTCTATTTTTACTCAATGTTTTGGAAAATGCCTGCAGTTTTCCATTCCAATAATATATCCTTGATGAGCTGAATGCACCTATTAGAGTGCTACAATGCAATGCTAAGGTCATTGATGCTTTTGTATTTCTTGTTTTTCTTTTTCTTTTCCAATAGGTGAGAGCATTTTGGTTTGCAAGCCCTCAGAAAGACTGAAAGGAACTGCTCTACTTCAGGGATCTCTCAAACCTGTTTGCAGCTCTTTGCTTAAAAGAGAAGGGGAAGGTGTTGCTTCTAGCATGAAAAGAGCAATACTTGAGGTACAGGACATGTAGAAAGGGATTAGAACTGCTCTTGCACTCTTGTAGGATGGGTTTTTTTGTGACACCATCAAATGTTTTCTGTGCACTTTTTTTTCCATGTGTTTCCTCCCCTGCCAACCCAAGCATTTTCAGAAGAAAATGACTTGGGTCTGCCAGCTTGCTTCAGTATTCAGCATTTTGTCTGAAATGTTTCTCTACTTGCTGCAGATTAGGACATGAGCACACTCAAACAAGGACTACTAAGCTTTGCTTTTTCATTTAGATATACTTTGCAGGCAGAAATAAGTGTAATTCTTAAAGTTCATGTGTGACCTGGCATTCATAACTGGAGGACGCTTGTAAATTACTGATCCTAGGGGCTTGCACACTGAATTGATCCATAATGACATTTTTAGAACCTTGTAGGGTTGCTTATTTCCTCCCTCAACTTACCTTCCTCTTTTGCACAGAAAGGATTGAAATTTTATTAGTATGTTTTTGGTGAGAGGTGTGGTAAGCAATTTGCTCCCTCTAGCCTGTCCTTCTCTGTAGGGTTCCTATAGAAGTAAAAAGGGCCAAAAAGGTTTTATTCCACATAGGTAGGTTTATGTGGAGTGTGGTTTTTTTTGTTTGTTTGTGTTAACAAAGTTGCTTTTGGGCTTAAGCCTAGATTAGTTGCAGTACTCTTTAAAAAAATTGGTTTGCTGTACTTCTACAATCTTGTGAAAACTGCTGTGATACCTAGAACTTGGTTGTGATTCCATAGATTTTGAACTTTTAGCAAACCAATGGAATTTCTAAATGCATTTACATAAGAGCTATCTAAAAGATGAGGGTGTTTTCTTCAGGTGGTGTTTCTTTATAACATGGAAAAAATCAATTGAAAAACAAAATGTTTAATTAAATACTTTGCTTATTTCAAGGCAGACTCACAAGGAAAGAGCAGTTATGTGAAAAACAAACAAAGAAATCATTCTTGGGTGGAAAAAAGTCACTCTCAGTCAGAAAAACAATAATGGGGTATAGCATTCACATTTATTACGAGAAAACTTCAGTATGTTGAAGTGGTTAGGAGAATTCCTCCTTCAAGGTTTGCTTTTTGTCTTCAGAAAATCACAGCTTGTGTTCTAACATAAGAATTATTTCACAGTGTTGGTTAAGCAAAATGGCTAGGACTGGTCTCAAATCTAAATTGCTGCTATGTGTATGTCTACTTTCAAAATGAGATTTTATAATTTATTCTTTTCCATACCTTAGTGTTCTTTCTTCTACCTAAACTGTCTGACCTCTTACCAAGAGAAGCCCTTGCTGCTGGCTGTTACTTTGCCTCATATCCCCTCATGTACTGTTTCTTTAAAACTTAGATGTTGGATCAATGTCTTTGATTCTGCTCTCTGATGTTCCATCCTACTGTGTCTTTGGCAACATGAACATGTACTTTTCTTCTACAGATCATAGTGGGGGGAGTGGCCAACACTCCAGATGATGTGCAGACCTATGCTTCTTGCACGCTGCTTGCATCCAGCTTGAAAGAAAGCGAGTGGGAAAATGAGAACGCGCAAGACAAAGCACAGGCTGGACCTATTGAGGCTTGTGTGGCATGGTTGCTGGAAAATGAATTCATTCAGGTTCTGGACTCTGGCAATGATGTGAAAGGTAATAGTGTTCTTCCCAGTGACTGCAGTTAGATTTGATTTGGAAAGTCTTCTGCAGCTGGGTAGGTGTTCAATGTAACTTTATGATAGGGACTTCTGTGCATTTTCTATTTAATTTAAGGAATCAGCTTGTTACAGTTTTAGGATCTGATGGAATTTTTCTTTCCCCTACCAATGAATTAGGAGTTAATGTCCCCATTTACTGGAGACTATGATTTTTATCTTTCTGAAGAAGAACCAGTGCAGTCTAAGAGAGTGCAGGTCTCTTCTAGAAGTCCTTGGTGTACATGATTGCACTTTCCCTGGACTTTGGCTATTTTCTTAAAATGGCTGAGACTCTTGCAGAAATAGTAAGAATCCCTGTTACAGGTTAATTTGTAACTCTTTTTAAAGAAAAGATGACAGGAGATATTTAATGTTCCTAAGAAAGAAATACTCAAAAGTGGTAACTCTAGGCAGATTGGCAGATGAGACTTCAATGCTTTTTGTTCTGATAGCCATCACAACTGTTAGTCTGAGTAGTTAG
Organism: Formicarius rufipectus; assembly: GCA_013399695.1. Classification (NCBI taxonomy): domain Eukaryota; kingdom Metazoa; phylum Chordata; class Aves; order Passeriformes; family Formicariidae; genus Formicarius; species Formicarius rufipectus. The sequence goes on along the minus strand of VXAU01000315.1, from coordinate 376,470 downwards.
AGGAGTCTGTGCTTGGGAAAAGCTACTTCAGAAATAGGCAAGCTAAACCTTTAATTGTTTACGTTTTTCTGTTTTCAGAATGGAGAAATACTCTGTTTCTAGAAAAAAAACTGTTGGGAAAAGTTAGTAGAATTTATATCCCTCAAATACATTGCAACCTGAAAATATGTAAACTTGCAAGTACATGTTTCTCTTTGTGTGGTTTTTTTTTTTTTTTTTTTTTTTTTTTTAACAGCAAAGGTTTATCATCCAACACATCTTGGCTCAGCTACTCTTTCTTCTTCTCTTTCACCAACTGAAGCCATGGAAATCTTTGCTGACCTGCAGCGAGCTATGAAAAGCTTTGTCCTGGAGAATGATCTGCATATTGTCTATTTGGTAGGTTCCTCATTCTGTGTTTTGTGTTTTGTACTGCCAAAACGAAGAAGAGACAGCACAATGTGGAGTTCTTGAAAGCTCCATGAACATAGGGGGTTCTTCTGTGCATATCCTTCAAGAAGAAGCTAATCCTTAGCAGACCCTTTATGAAGAAAAGTTTCTAAATAGAATGTTCCTCTCATAGTCTCTGTGGTGTAGGCAGGTGCTGCATGCAATCTAAGCCTGTTGTTGTCACTCCTGACTTTTTAAGATTTCAGAACATCCTAAGTTTTGAGCCTAAGATAATGGTAATTTTTCCAAGATGCTTGAAGTTGATGAAACAAATTGGTTTTGTTGTGTGTTTGGGATCAGCAGGCTTAATCTCATTTTAATTTTGTTAGTTCAGGAAGCTTTTGGGGGTTTAGTATCTGTTTTTCCTCCAAAAAGCCTCAGAGAGCTACGCTACTTTCTTCCCGTGGGTGGGCCTTTCTTTGTTTCAGTAACAGTGAAACTCATCTCTGATTTAATTTACTTGCCTGGTGGTGCTGCCAGGGCTAAAGGAAGGAGTGTGATAAATCTTATGAGGGGAAAGTGTCCAGAGTGTGTCAAGATTTATGAGCATGTACACTTAAAAAGATAAGCAATGCTATTTAAGACCTTTGGAGAGGAAACTATGAACCTGTGAAGATTAGTGAAACCAGATGGAGTTGCAGTGAACAACTAAGGATTCATAGTTGCCAGAGACCCATGATGCAGTCATCGTCCAAAATCTTCAGCCTTCTTAAGTGCAAAGTGTATTCCCTTTACCAGAATGATAAATCAAGGCAATACTTGGGCATCTTTGAAAAAAAAAGTTCACTTGCAATTACACAAGTTGTTGAGCTGAGGGACAGGGGGAGGCAGGAGACTGAGGATATCTGCCTCTGCTTGCTCTGTTCGTTAAATCTAGTTATTGGTTGATACTGATAGATTTTTTTTTTTTGATCTCCTAATATCTCCTATGTACCCATATCTCTGTTTTAGAGGACCACATTATATTTTGTTCTATTTCCACTAGGTAAAATGAACTCCTTTGTGTTACGCACCAGTGAATTTTTTTCCCTGTTTGTATCACCAAAACAGGAAAAAAAGAAAAGAAATTTGCTAATGTTCTGGGGTAGAGACAGTGATGACAATATATTTTTTATGCTGTACTTTTTAATTGCAGCAGCTTGTTTAATGTTATTTTCAATCAAATACACTCTTGAGCAAAATGTACTTAAGACTCTCTTCTGTTAAGCTACCCTGAAACACATTCTTAGAATGCTGTTCATTTTCAAGGGCAAATGTTTGTTTAATTTTGGTAGCTTTTCAAATTTTTAAAAGAATTGTTCTTCCTGTGTTCTTTGTGGGCTAGAGGGAATTATCTGCTATAATGCTTTTTAACTCTCTTAAGCTTGAATCTTTTACTTGTACAACTATAAGACTGAATGCCTTATATTTTAGGAAAGTTGATTAATACAGGTAAGTATTTACCAGACTAGGAAAATAGTTTTCTTTAAAGAAAAAAAAAAAAAAAACAAACACCAAAACCCACACAACAAAACTCTAGTAAACAATAAAAGACAATCCCCCACCTTAATAACTCTTCGTCTCAGTAGATGAAGGGACATGGATGACTTGCAACTACAAAGGCATCTGGTATGGTTATGGTGTCATGTTAAATGCTCCCTAAGAACTGTTAGTTCTTTCAAAATAACTAATCTTGCTTTATATTGATACAGATATGAATAAATTTTGTCTGCTCTTACTGAAACTCTGTGATGACTGAACATTAACAGAATTCGTTTTATGTCTAAAAGTGTGTGAATTACCTGGATGGCTTTTTGTCAGTGTTAATAAAAGCTGACACTTCTTGAACTCCAGGTAAATGAAAACCTCAGGAAATTCTGGCAAAATTTGTGTTCTTCCTGCTTTACCAGATGCTGAGGCAGTGGTTAGTGTGGGTATGAGGGGTTTTAAGAAGTTGATAGATATCTGTAAATTTTGTTAAAGAAAGAATCAAGTATTGTTTTGTTAAAGAAGAATGAAGATACATCTTAAAAATAATTTAATGGCTTGGATTTAGGCAGTAATCTGACAAAGATTCCAAACTGTTTAATCATTAGAGTACCTGTGTGAATCAGATCTCATCGGTACAAATATTTAAAAAACTAGGCTAGAAGAGCTTTTACTTTCTTCATGATGCATGGTTACAATTCAGTGCCTCTTGATAGTGTGTAGGATGCTCTAACCACATTCTCTAGGCTGTGTTGTTGTTTATCCAGACCTCTGTTCTGTTTGTTTCTCTGAAAGAATTTTTTGCATTGTCTTATTTTCTTTAGGTCACCCCAGTGTATGAGGAGTGGACCACAATTGATTGGTACCAGTTTTTCTGCTTATGGGAGAAGCTGCCTGCCTCAATGAAACGTGTGGCTGAGCTGGTGGGGATTGAAGAAGGCTTTCTAGCTCGCTCTGTAAGGGGCAAAATCATAGCTAAAACAGAGAAACAGCACAGACAAATGGCCATCCACAAAAGGTAGCCATGGAATGTGGGTGTAAATGTGCAAATACTAGAGGCTATAACATTTCCAATGGACAAGGTCTGTGTCTGTTTTCAGGAACTGGCTCTCCTTCCGAGTGAGATGATAGCTCAGAAAACCTGGATTCCTCTGATCTGAAAACATTGCTGGCACAAGATGTTTGTTCTGATATTTTTGGAAGGCATCTTCTCTGTTTCTTTGGTGTTCTGTACTGTAGTGCTATTCTATCCTGTGATATCACGGTGCATTTTGCCATGTACAGTAATGTGCTCTGGATGACAATTTTATTTCTACATGTGCTTCTTCAACAGATTTTTTACCAGTCTTGCCCTTCTGGATTTAATCAGTGAGGTTCCCTTAAAGGATATGACCACGAAATATGGCTGTAGTCGTGGCCAGCTTCAATCCTTGCAGCAATCTGCTGCCACTTATGCAGGTGAGTTGTCTGGGCAAAATACCCCAGGAGTCTTAAGCTAGTCTGGGTTTTCTTTTTCCTTCCAGATATGGGGCTAAGATAGCCACAGTGTGGTACTAACAACAGTCTTGTAAAACCTCTTATGGATTTACAGCTTAACCTGTGGTTGCCCCTGCTTTTAGATGGAACCACAGAGTGTGCTGTGGGAAGGGGGCCAGCTGAGTGGAATCAAACAGTGCTGCAGCATGCTGAGGAAAATTGTGGATATCATCCGTGTACTGTGTAGTTTGTTCAATACTAAGGATGTAAATAGTTACAAGTCTGTTCTAAAGCTTTGTTCTATCAGTAAAGAGAAGCTTTTAGCATGGGATAAAGGTTGGGGCCTCTAAGATGGCTTTCTTCTGGTTGCAAAATTAGCTGGCCATAAAATATAAATTTTGGTCTTGAAAACAATGAGTAGTTTCTGGGTCAATTATCACCAGATCACAAGAGGTCAGAGAGCTGCTGCCTTTAACTTAACATCCTTAATTAGGCAGTGTAGGAGTAGAAGTAACAGCCAACCATGTGACCCAGATATTTTTTTTCTGTTGCCTAAGTCCTCCATTACTCCATAAGTGGGTTTTCAATTTTTAAGACAGTTTTAGCTCAACTTGCGAAGCCCTATGTGGGGGTTGCAACATGAGTCAAATCCCCAAAATGAAAAGGTCACGCCAACTGATGCAGAGTAGTTCAAACTAATTCTAGTAGTATAAATAATTTTTTGTTGTAGCAGTTTCATAATTCTCTATTCCCAGTGTTAATAGTTTTCACAAAAATAATTTGGGAAGTAAATTGGGCTGTTGACATGACATGTAGTTAAGAGATGTGGTATAGGTTGTATTCTATAATCACTGTAAAAATAGTAAGGGATGCCATGTCTTTCAGCTATTTTCATATTCTGTAGATGCAATCTGTGAGTAAGCAACTGTCTTTTCCCTGCTCTTTTCCTTCTCCCATGCACTTGGAATTTCAGTTGTAACCTTTATCACAGGCTCTGCCGTTTCCTATGATGCTCTCTGTAACTGAAGTTATGTAGTCTTCGCTTTGCTCTTATGGACATCAGCACTGGCCTTCCTCAAACACCTGTGGTTTGTCTTAGTGCCTCTCATCACTGCTTTTTCTCTTGCCTTTTTTCCATTGTGATTGTTTCTTAGGGTGTGCTTCCCACTTTCAAGATTAGCATCTTTGAAAAACCATTGTCATTCAGAATTTTACCTCGGCAATAAACTGGTTAATTTGAGATTGAGTTCTCTGATATCAGTTCCTAGTCATAGTTATAATAAGTATGAGTTAGTTTCTGTAAGTAATGGGAGAGTGGGAAATGTAAAGTTCATGCCAATTCAGACTGAGGGGTGCAGTGGGGAGTGAGTCTGGCTTGGTAGAATTGGGGCTGGAGTTAAACATTGATGTAATTTGTGTTGCAGGAATGGTAACAGTTTTCTGTAATCGTCTGGGCTGGCACAACATGGAAATGTTGCTCTCTCAGTTCCAGAGCCGCCTCACTTTTGGGGTTCACAGGGAGCTTTGTGACCTGGTGCGAGTGTCTCTGCTGAATGCACAGCGTGCCAGGACACTTTACAATGCTGGCTTTGTCACTGTGGCTGATCTTGCTAAAGCCAGTCCTGATGATGTGGCAACTGCTCTGAAGAATTCAGTGCCATTCAAAAGGTGAGAAATCAGTAGGTCCAGAAGTCAAGAAAAGGAGTATGTTTGTAAGGTTAATGATTACAGGATGAAACCTGTAATAAAATATGGCAATCTCTTAGGACTTTGTGCCAAACATTAGTTAGAATTAGCTTGTAGGTCTCTGTGACTTATCACAGGCATTCCATGATTATTTTGAAATTAATAGAAACATCTTTTATTTGCAACCCAAGTTATTGAGACCTAAATTTTCTTCTTATTCCTCTTTTCAATGTACTGCTTAGTCCTGGGTGAATTTTTAATGTTTTTCTGGGGAGCTTTTGGTCCTTCAGAAAAGCAACTGCACCATATGATCAAAGTAGTTGGTGATTTATTACTGATTGTCTTTTGAGATTCTCTTGTGATTTTCCTATTAGTGTAACGACAAGCTTCCTTGTTGGACTGTGCCACAGTAATTGTCTAGTTCATGCTTCTGAAGTTTCCTTTCTCTGGAAAACAGTGCATGGAGGAGGATTGACTGAGACCTGCATCCTGCCTTAGGAGGGAGTTGTGGCATGTCCAGGATACATGTTTGAACACAGAAATCTGGCAGTGCTTCTGGGGCATGCAGCCAATAGTGTCTTTCATTGACATCCGTTCACATTTAGAAACCTGAAATGGTTATTTCCAATTAAGTCATTTCCCTTTAAGTGCATTATATTTTAGGTAGAGTGCTTCTGTGAAGGAAGCTGTGAAGCCATTGAGATGGGAGCAGAACAGAATAGCGCCAGCTCCTCTGTTGTTTGTTATTCTCTGCATGAATGTTTACATCTGTCTGTTACCTTTCCTATAGTGTTCGTAGGGCTGTGGATGAAGATGAAGAATCAGCAGAGGAGCGTCGGACTGTGCGCAGCATCTGGATGGCTGGAATGAAGGGCTTAACTGAAAGAGAAGCAGCTTCTGTCATTGTGGAGGAAGCCAGGAGGCTTCTGCAGGAGGATTTGGCACTGATGGGAGTGCAGTGGAACCCAGAGTCTTTTCTTGAGACTGATACATCCTCTATGATCAGCACTGAGTCAGAACTGGAAGGCAGATTGCATAGATCAGATGGAGAGGAGTCTGCCGAGCCTTCAAGGGTGTTAAACAAAAAAGGGGACAGGGTTCAGCATTGTAATGGCCTTGATTTGCAGACTGTAAACTTATCAGCTATTAAAAAGGGATGTAAAAGGCGACTAAGCAGTAGCACAGACAACTCCAGATCTGAGAGTGAAGTTCGAGGCAGGAGACAGGCTCGAGCAGAAGAACACAAGGGTGATATTGTGTACAGTGCTAGAAAGAGGCCAAATACATGCACAAGTAATGAAAATGGAGAGGAAATTTCTCTGGTCAAAGCCAAGATGGGTTCCAGGACAGCAATCCCGGAGCACCTTACTGAGCAAGGGAAAACACCAGCATTGAGAACAAAGTCTTCAGCATCTAGATTGATTAAAAGCACAGATATGCATTTAAACAGGACTAGGAACAAAAATACCTCTTCAAAACTGCAGAGGTCACTTCTTGGAAATTCAAATATGCTTAGCATAGGCATAGAAAAGCTGCCTGCTTTCCCCCTCACCATCTCTGCAGATCATTTTTCTTCAAACCAAAATAATAAGGAATTTATGGAAACAGATTCTATAACTCAGGAAGTCTCAAATTCTGTGCAGATGGATGAAATTAAGATTAGGAGGAAAGATAAAATGGAAGGACTATTTACAGAGCCTACCACCAGTAATAAAGGGATGCCTAAGGGGAGAGCATGTTTGCAGGCACCTGTTCTGTTGGAGAGTACTCCACACGTTAGAGTGAAGATGCATAATATTGTAGGAAGTAGAGTAACATCTGCTAGCACTAGGACACAGACACATGAAAATACTTGTTATAAGCAGAATAAAATTAATAAAAACCAAACAGATGTGAGCTGTGCTGAGGCGAGGATTGATACGCAGGAGATGGCTTTAGACAGAGATCATGGTCATGTAACTGGTAGCTGCTCTGGAAATGGAAATGTCCATTGTGACAGCAGGCTACTGAAGCCTGTGCATTTTTGTCCATGTGAGGATAAAATCTGCAATATTGAGATTCAGAATGGTGGCAAAAATGGGAGTGAAAAGCCCAACGGAATATCTGCTGGAACATTGGAGAAAGGTGACAGTCATCCCAGAGATTTTCTGAAAGAGTTTGTAGTAAAATCCAGAGGTGCTTGCAATGCAGATGATGTTCAGAATGGTCCAACCTCTGATCTATTTTCTGACTCCAGAGACTTTGAAGACAGCTTCCAGTTGGATACTCAAACAGAGATGATAATAAAACAGGAGAGAGCAGCTGGAATCACAGGGCAGCAGGGAATAGATGGTTCAGAGCTGGCAGCAATACCATGGCAGGAAATCTCCAAAAAACTAAGTTTATGGACTGAGAATGCTACTGATGAAGGGCTGACTGAAACAGTTAGGAAACCGAGCCTATCAAGTCTTACCACAACAAATAACATTACCAAAAACACAACTCAGCACTGCAGTAGTAAAGTTTTGGAGTCTGGAGGCCTTAATTTACAACCCGTAACAAAGAAAATAGAATCTGCATCTTGCCTTAAAGAAAGTGATTTCTCAGTGACTGACTCACAGCTACACAGTTTTCTACAAGATTATCAGACCCAAAATTCAGTGAAAGGGGAGAGTGTGTCTAAAGACCTTAACAAAGTAACATCCCATTTTTGTAGGGAACATATTGTGCAAGTAGAATGTCATCCTGTCCCTGAAACAAGCCTAAATATGAGTGATAGCTTGCTGTTTGATGATAGCTTTAGTAATGTCACTGACCTTTCAGCTGTTCACATCGTGCAAGCTGACAGAAATGACCCTGTGGAGAAGCAAGAGGCTTTGATTCCTCCAGATGGTCTTTTGCAGAATCTAAGACCTATTCAGAATAAATTTGCTGGCACTAGCAATCAGCAAGAACACGAGAATCCTGCACAGTGTAACAATGTGTCTCTAGCAGCATCTGATCTAATAGCTGAAGTTTTAGATCATGGAAACTCCCCATCTTTTCTGAAAGATCTTCCTTCTATGTTTCAAGGCCAGTCAGGATTAAGAAACCCAGTGATTCATAACAATGACCCCAGACCAAAGGATTCAGTAGGAGATCAAGGTGAAACGCTCCAGAGAAGCCAGCAAACTTTAGATAAGAAACCCCATCCAGTGGTATGGACTGACAGCTCGTTTGAACTAAGCCCAGGTTTGCAGGATGTGTTAGACAAATGGCCTAGTCCCTCAAGCATTGAACCAGTTGCAGTAAGTTCCAGTTCAAGAGGAAAATTAGTTTCTCCTATTGTTAATCAAGAACCAGATCCAGTTTTTGAATCTAACAGTTGTAAGCCAGAGCCTTTGCCCACTTGCCAGGATTTAAAAAACTCTTTCAAAGACAACAAAACAGAAAACCTCCATCTTCAGAAAACAGATGGCATAACACTTCAGCTCAATGGAAGCAACAGAATCTCCTGTCATCCACCAGATAATAATAATGGGTATATTCCTCCAACACCACCCAAAGAGCTTTTTCCAAAGAGTTCTTTTTCTGTGAAATCTGCTAGAAATAGGCAAGTCATCTCCAAGAATGAAGGGCAGATGATTCAGCCACAGCACAGTGAGGGCAATGCAGACCAGCAGATAAAAACAATCTGCGTCAATATTGAGAGTCTAGACCCGACTGAGACTGATGGGATCAAAGATGATTCCATTATAGACCAAGGCTTTTCACTGCAGCTGTCTCAGGAGGTATTTCCACGTCTTCCCTTGAGTGCTGAAAATTTCACGATTATTGATGTAGCAAGCGACAAAGAACTTTTCCAGACTTTTGTTGCAGAATGGAAGGAGAAAAGCAGATTCTCCATCTCAGTGGCGTGTGAAAGAACAAAATGTCTTCTGTCCCCCAAATCAACGATTGGTGGCAGATTCAAAAAAGGTCAGTTCCCTGTTCCAGTGCACTATTTTGTGAGCAGCAGGGTGGCAGAAGTAGAGAAGGAAAGGATTGCAAAAAAAGGATTATTACTGATGTTACAGAATCACATGATGTTTGGCATTGGAAGGGTCCTCTGGAAATGGTCTAGTTCAACCCCTTTGCTAAAGCAGGTTCACATAGAGCAGGTTGCTCAGGACCATGTCCAGGCAGCTTTTGAGTATCCCTAGGAAAGGAGACTCTGGAACCTCTGTTCCAGTGTTCTGTCATCCTCAAAGTAAATGTTTTTCCTCTTTTAGCTGGAACTATAGCATCCGTTCCAAATTCTGGCCTCTCCTAGAAACCTCTTTACGAGCTGAGACAGAAATATATTCCCTCCTTCCACTCTGAAAAACATTTCACATTTGTCTGTTAAAAATCTATTTTGATAGTTAAGAAATGTTGTTGTTATGGCAATATGACAGCAATGAATGTTGTCATATTAAAGGAAGAGTATTAAGCAGCAGCAAACTGCAGCTTATGAATACTTCTGGGGAGGGAGAAAAAATTAAGCAATATTGCAATGACCTAGAGACTGATCTGTATTCCACATGTGCTTATATTGAACTAAGTTTGCATTTTAAAAATTTCAAAATACTTAACTTTGATTCAGAAACAGTCACAGAAGTAACACTCTTCAGTGGGGACCCTGAACAAGTTTACTGTTAAATGTAGTATTAATTTAAAATATAAAAAAACTTATTTATGACACAAAAAGCTACACATCATAAAAGGACTGCACAACAGAGAACCATTTCAATATTAGATACACAATGAGATGTTAAGAATGTTCAGATGCTCTCACATACCAACAAGCTGCTAACACTTCTTTACTATCACCGAAGACCTGCCAAGGAAATGCTTGACATCAGTTCTCGGTCCTCTACTAACATTCAGCTCTTTTGCTTTACTGAGACTAACAATATTTAATTTTAGGCTCAACTGTATGTATTTACATTTTCAGGGTCCAAATTACAGATGTAATTTTAAAATTGTAACTTAAAATTATTTTTTTAGTGAGTTCTCCTCAGCAGATGCAAATTAAAGATGATGGATTTCCTGTCCAAGGCTGTGAAGACATCTTGGTTGTTGGACTGGCAGTGTGTTGGGGTGGAAAAGATGCCTACTATATCTCTTTGCAGCAGATACAAGCCCAGACTGGTAAGTGAGTAGACAGCCTGTGCTAGGTTACATGACTGCATTTCAAGAAAGTACCTTCAGCAGAAAGGCTCTTGGAAGTGTTGTGAGTGTGCCGAACCCAGCTCAGTTGTGTGATGGAGGAATTTAGCTGTCTCATGTGTTAAACACTGTTGAACATGTTGCTGTGGATACATCTGTATTACTCTGTAATAAGGGCAGGTAATTGGCTCAGGCACTGGACTGTGAGCATGCATATGGCTAAAATGTTAGCTTACTCCCATGTTCTCTCTTCAGTCTCTTCCAATTTTTGCTCTCCAGAACAAATCTTACACTCGAATGCTGAACATAGTCCAGTCTGTGCTAAGTGGCCTTATGATTAGAGTTTGATTCCTGGCTATCCTTTGTTTATTACTACAGACACAGCCTATTGCTTTTGGGAGCCTTGTCTGGTTTGGTAGAATGTGTAATACCGGTATTAATATATTGTTATTTGTTCATAGTTAAACTGTAGTTTTTGTGTGCTTTAGGTGATTGCACTCAAAATGTTCTCTTGCCTTCCTTATCATACAGGGGGTAAAATGATGATTTTTGGTTTTATTTTCTGCTTTAGAAATCAGTATGAGTTTGGCACCACCACCTTTGGATGAAAGCCTATCTGTAACAGAGAGACTGTATCATCTGCAGCTGTACCTGCAGAAGAAACCCAAGCAGGAGCGCTCACTTATCACGTATGACTTCATTCAGCACTACAAAACTCTGCTGATGGCTTGTGGCATCTCTTTGGAAGGAAATTTTGAGGACCCAAAGGTTTGCAGGATTAAGAAATTTAGCTTGGGTAAAACTACTAGTTTAAACACAACAGTGGAAAAATAGGAGTACCTTCTGGTACTTTCCTTCTGTTATTTATGTTTGAATATGCACACTTGTCAGAGCATTTAGTGAAATTTTCTTCCAGTGGAAAAACATTATTTAGAGAACACTTGCTTTGCTATGTGTGTTTATGGTACCTGCAAGAGAAACAAAGGAACAGTGAGAGACTAACACATTATTCTCTCCTACTTTGTTTGGGTGAGGAAGATGAAGATAAATCTTCCTCCTGTCTCAGTGGACAGGGCTTAACTCTTGTTGCAGTAAGAAGTCTGGAACTGAAATGTCAGAAGTGCTTCTGGTCAGGGCATTGCTTCTGAGAGCAGGAGACTTTGTAAGCAAAAGATTTACATGCTTTGTTTGTGGACCACCTTGCTAGCACTATTTTCTCAGAAGTAAACAAAGTTTACATGTATTGTCGAAAGATTTGGGTATCACTTGTAACTCAAATGAAACACTAGACTGAGGTAAAAACACCTTCTTGTCCATGTTAGGAAAAGCTCTAGTTGCATAGAAATTTGTTTTGATTTTAAAACACGAGGAGTGAGTAGCATCATGACAATATTCAACTCTGCAGGTAAGTAGTTAATGTGTTCAACACAAGGACAAACATAGGTTATTTCATACAGAGACATAGTTTTAGAATAAAATTATAGAGCAATGAAAATATCATCTTTCCCTGCACTGCTCCATGTGTTAATTGAAGTCAATACTCATGTTTGTTCATTTTAGTGATGCAATGAATATATACATAAACACACAACACCATATATGGTTTTTATCTTCTTCTTATATGGCAGAGATAATGCAGAAACCTGTATTTCATCCTATTTTGACACAAGAAATCAAAATATAAATGGAATTACTTTAAAGACAGAGGTATGAGGCTTACCAGCAGTCAAATATGCCATGCAAAATTCTTGGCACTAGTGTTGATGTGCAAAAAATAGGAGAGCTCACTTTGGCTCATGTTCTAGATCAATAGCAAGTTTTGATTTTTACAAAGTCATTTTCAGATTAAGCATGTTTTGACCATGATTTTCATACTTATTCACTTCATGTTAGGTTTTAATTGAACAAACCTGAGGACAACACTTCAAGGTATGTTTAGTTGACAGAGGATAAGGTTTTCAAATGTGCAGAAATAACTTCGAGTGAGAATGAAGCTTTTCAGTGACTTATATCCTCTTGAAGGTTTTCTTTGAAATCATATAACTTTTTACAGCAGTTTTTACTGCCAAATAAAGAAAAATAATCTGCATTATAACCTTGCATTTACCCCCAGCTAAATATTTGTCTTGTATTATGACTAAATCAGAAGGAAATGTCTCATGGAGGTCTCCCTTTTCAAGGTTGCAAGTTGGCTGCTCGATTGTGGCTCTAAGGAACGTACACTTCACAACATGGTGACTAACTTTCTCCCCAATGAGCTACCTCTGCTGGAAGGAGTAGGCACGGGCCAAGGGGTGCAGAGCCTGGGGCTTAGTGCCAGTGGAGACCATTCTGGGCGGTACAGAGCAGCAGTTGAGTCTGTGCTTGTCTTCAATGTCATGGACCAACTCCATAGTGAATTACGGAAGGAAAATCTGACAGGTAAAGAGAGCTCCTGCACTTGGGGGCAGAGCAGGGGGGATAAATTTATCTGTGCTACCACAAGCTGATGATCACTGTAGAAGAGAGGAAATTTGGAAGTTAAGTATATTCTGTGTCAAAATGTTCACTTGTTAGAAGAGGGAACTTCCCATGGAAGTGCATCAGTTTTGTCAAATCCCAAATATCCACCAGTTCCATTGGTTAAGGCAACAGCAGATTCTCTTCTAAGTCTCTAAATCTCTCCACTGTCTAGGTGAGAACTCTGACCATTTGGAGAGGACTTGTGGTTCTGTCTATGGTTTTTCATTAACATTTTCAAAACTTTTTGTGTTTCTTTGTCAAAAGAAATTCCTAAACCCCTCAAATGTGTTCTGAAGGAGATTTCTTGCTCTTTGGTCTGCCCATTTTGCTTGCCATGTATGTGTTATATCCAGGCAACTCTTGTGACCCCTTAATGAATGATGCAGTATGTTTACATTAGTAGTTGCCGAGTGCTTGTTGCTGTTTATAAGCAAGCCACTAACAAAACTCAAACAAACCCAGAAGCACATACCTATTGGTCTTTGATAGTTTCCCCTAAATTATCCCCAAAGCCTAAGATTAGTGTCCAGTCTCACTGATGTATTTTGTTGCAAGTTTACCACATCATGTATGATTGTTATAACTAAACCTTAGAATATTTTTAGAATCTGTGGGTGGTGGAATGAAAGTGTATTGGGTTAAAAAGCTTTACATTAAGCATGTCTGTGGTTTATAAAATGTTGATATACAAAGGGATGTGTATTTCTTGGAAAAAAATGTGACAGAAGCTCTTTTCCAAAATACTTTTGTGATAAAAAGTCCTGGATCAGTTCTTGATATGAAATACTTCTTACTGTGAAATATTCCAGGAACAAAAGTATTCAAATGAAATCTATAGTAAAAGAATTTGGTGTGTCATGACATTCAGTATTTTAAAAACTGAGAATTCTATCTTTTTTCTTTTTTTTTCTAATGAATCTGTTGATCTGCTGTTGATCTGTTTCATAAAGTTTTTCTTGGGGTTTGTACTTACTACAGATGTATTTTCTAAAGTGGAGATGCCCACCCACTATTGCTTAGCTCTGCTGGAGCTGAATGGCATTGGCTTTAGCATGACAGCGTATGAAACCCAGAAACAGGTCATGCAAGCTAAACTGAGCGAGATTGAGACCAAGGCCTATCAGCTGGCAGGCCACAGCTTCTCCTTGACCAGCCCTGATGACATTGCAGAGGTACGTGAGGGTTAGGGTGGAAGGGGGAGGGCTTTCTCAGAAGTCACCCTCGAGAGACTTTGACTAAAACTAAGAAAAAAAAACCCTTCTTGGGCAGATGGCGTATGAAGAAAACACAAACTCAGCTCTGCTCAGAGTTGATTTGTCTTTACACTCGTTATGATCTTGGTGCCTGCCAGAGGCTGTGTCTTCTGCTTGTTACTGATCATTCTGATTTCTGCCAACTTCAACAGAGGTAAAGGATGTAGAACTGGAAATAAAAAAGCAAGTGGAAATAAGCATGTGGTTTGTATGGGACCTTGGTTTGTTGTGCACATGAGGCGATCTTGCCAATTAAATGGCTTCTGGAATATTTTGGATGAGTGGTTCAGGACTGGAGGTTTTCTGCAATGCCAGCGTTCTACACATCAGGTGTGATGTGGTGTCACGTAGTCCTGACTAAGAATGGTTGTGCTGAATAAGTTGCATTGTTACCCCTGTTCCTGTGCAGACATGAAAGAGGAGTAAAGACTGCTTTAAATATTTTGAATTAATCACTCTGTGTTTTTTAAGAACCACTATAGAACTATTTTTTTTTTAAAGTCTAAGAAACAGATTTCTGTGTAATGAACAAAACTTTTATTCCTGAAGAGTTTCTCTAAGTATTTTTCCACATAGGTTGCATGGAGTCATTGGAATAAATTAAAATTGCTGTACATGCTTTTTTCTCGCAATTTTTTTCTATATGCTATTTTCTTGCTGAAGGGCTATACTTTATATGGAAGTAGTCAAAATTTGCAAGCAGCAATCAGTAAAAGAAGTTCCACAGAAATATTCCTCCTTTGTTGCAAATGTAGAAGTCTTGCTCAGTAACAGTAGTCTAAGTTAGAACTCCTGAAATAACACGACTTCAGTTTGACTCTTCTTCATGGAAAAGAAAATTTTGGGTTTTTTTTCTGAAATGCTGTTCTCTGAACTAGAGAAGGGGCAAATTTCTCACATGGAAATTCGTTATGAATCATGTAAAGTGTCTTGTATAGGTTAGTAGAACTTTATCCTTCTAGTTTTGTGTCAGCAAAACTTCTGTGCTACATAAATGTGTGAGAGAAGCTTCCTATTCCCTTCTGCCAGCTGTGAAATGAAACACAATAGCTGCTAAGTAGTGCATAATGCTACATAGAAATATAGAGTGTAAAACGAAGAGCTGTGTTGTCTGTCACCACATGAGTGAATACTTAATTTTCCAGTTTTTGGCAATTTGTTACAAAAAACTAATATTCTTGCTACTCTATAAAAGGTGTTTGTGACCACCTCCCTCTATGCCATTCATGTTTCTCTGAAGCCTGCTCCCTGATAACACTTTTTTTACCAACGTTCTGCCCACTTCTAGTCATCTTAACATTGTGTTTTATTACAGTTGACTGTCAGCAGTAACCTCACTTATTGGATGGAGTTAATTACCTTTTCTAAAAACATAGCTCTGAACTCAAACTTATAGTGTTCAGAAAATGAGATTTTAAATTGCATTTTGTAGTTAATTAAAATGAGGAGGAATGACTTTGATAGCAGGGATCTTTAATCAGCTTTTTAATTACCCGAAGCATTTGTACTATCCTTTGGTTGGAACAAGCTGTTTAAGTGCTCAGTTGCTTTTTGTTGTCTCCTGGGAGTAGCATGCAGAAACTGATTTGAAATGCTGGTCTTTTTCAGGTGTTGTTCCTGGAGCTGAAGTTGCCACAAAATGGAGATGCGAAGGTTCAAGGGAACAAGAAAACTCTGGGTTATGCCAGAAGAGCAACTGCTAAAGGAAACACAGTTAGATTGAGCAAGCAGCTGAGTACAACCAAGGTACAGTAAAGTCTGATTCGAATCTGAAAGGAAATTTTAACTCCCTGTTGCTCCTCCAATTACCACTGGAAATTCAAACTGGATTCTCTCATCTGTTGGCAGACTTAGTAACTTCTCTTGTAAAGCATGAGTGTTGTGAGGACATGACTATAAATGGCAAGCTTCAATAAGAATAAATCAGGCAGAATGTGATTTCCCAAATAATGTGTAAGACCAAAATAGTACAATAATTTTGTAAAGCCCATAGCAGAATTTTTCAACATCAGCTTGAACGACCGTGTCGATTAAATGCAATATTTTCTGTGCCAGCTACTATCTTATTTGTATTTTTACTTCAGAGAGTTTGTCTTCAGAATGGCTGAACTGATGGCTTATCAAATTTATTATATCAGAAGTTTGTATATATGGGAAGACTATTGACATACTTGCTGGTTGATAAATATTGTGGACCTGGATTAATACTTACTGCTGCAGGCTAATGGGTGCTCTTGCCAGACAAGTGAAATTAGCAAATATATATGTTTCCTCTCCTCAGGACTCATTAATCTGTGTTGTTTTCTCAGTTTCCCCTTGCTCAGTGTAGTCTGTGCTTGGAACATAAGTATTGATTTCTGAAACTCAAGTGGCAGTGAAGATGTTGAGTGGAAGTGGTAGTGGCAGAGAGGGAGCAAGAAGCAAAGGGAAAATTTCCTCCTTCTGTGATGTGGAGGGATGAGGCTGCAGCTGCCTGCTGCATACAAAAAATGTTATTTTCAGAAATGTTTGCATACCACTGTCTTTTGAAATTCTTGTTAATCCCTTCATATCTCTGATTAGGCTGAAAGGATTTGATTGCTAATGATCAGCTTTGTCTTTCAAGGAGCATGGTCAAGGGCTTCCCTTTGTGTTCCTAGTGTACAGATAGGAGAGAGCAGGGAGAAAAATATGCAAGAAGATGGAGGAGAAACATTAACACTGGACAAGAGGAGACAACGTAGGGAACCCATGGCAAGTGGTGCTTTATTTCAGCATTTCAGGTGGTTTATTGGTTGGTGCAGATTAAGAGTGATGATGAGGGTGCAAAAGTCAAAACAGAATGATTGCCTTTTTCTGTGTAATAAAACTGAGTCTGTGTCTCATAGTACTTTGGTTAGTCAGGTATAGGTGGTATGAGGGGAGAGGATATTGATTTACTTTTAAGGCAGTGACACTGGAAGCTCACTGAGGGTGAAGGAGTCACTTTTTCCTGCAGAACTGCAAAAACTTTATAAATAAAGCTTTAAAGGCAGTTGCTTAGTTGTGCCATTTTCTCCCCACAAGGATGTTTTGGAGAAATTAAAGACACTTCATCCATTGCCCGGGCTGATATTGGAATGGAGGAGGATCAACAATGCCATTACTAAAGTGGTGTTTCCACTAGAGAGGGAAAAGCGATTCAGTTCTGCACTGGGAATGGAAAGGATATATCCAGTTTCACAGACTCACACAGCCACAGGTGAGGAAATATGTGCAAAATCCTAACTTCTTACTGATTTTTTTTCTTTTTGCTTCTGTTTGCAGATTTTTTTATGGGGAAAAGGTAGGAAATAAAACCTGTGCTCTGCTTCAACCAAATGAAAATATTGAAACACTTATTTGACATGAATCGTCCCTAAAAGTCTAGATGTGTTTAAAATAGCTTTTGTAGTCACTGAGCAGTATTATTCTTATTGCACATCTTAGCATGTAAAACTCTTGACTCCAGAATGGGTTCTGGATTTGCGAGTTTATTATTAGTGATACAGAAATGGAGAACCATCTCTAGTCCATTAAACCCAAGTAATTTTCCCTTTTCTTCAGTGTTCTCAGTGGTCCTTCCATTCTGCCCCTTGTATTTTGGAGACACAGAGAGCGTGCAGCTGTGTTAACTTAGGAAAACTCCTTTTGGACCCTTACGTTGTTCTGCCTTGTCTTCCTTCTCAGGTCGAATAACCTTCACAGAGCCAAATATCCAAAATGTGCCAAGAGATTTTGAGATTGAAATGCCAACTGTGGTTGAAGAAAGCCCACCCTCCCAAGCCCGTGGAAATGTGAATTCTCATGCTGTTTTAAGGGGCAGGTAGGAGAATCTTGGCAAAGCTTCTGTCTAATCTTCTGATCTTAATGCAGTTGGGTTATCAAATTTCTCTTTTCTGACTTCATCTTCGGCTGCTGTCATGAGAGTGACTTGTTATTCAATGTTTCTCTTGCAGGGGAATAAACACCTAAAAATCAGTGATATATGAAAGACATAATAGTGCTAACAGCATGTGGTTCCATGTGGCCATTGGCTTTTTGAATTTCTTTATGAAACCCCACAGTGAAATTAGCATTATGCTCCCAGCTGTTGGGTGGAAGGCCTGACTATGAAAAGTAACTAAACTGAAGTTAGAATCTGTTTTGACTTACTCTGAAAAAAGAAGAAAGTTCATTTTTTGCATGCTGTGCACTGTGAAAGGGAACATGGATGAATATATTTTTCATTTTGTGTTAATAATTTGTGATAATGACCTGCAAGAGCTATCAGGTAGCAGAAAAAGATTTCTAAATTTAGTTTCTGTTAACCAAATGCCCTATTTTCTATGATTCGACTTTGACAGTGTTACATACCAAAGCCTAAATAGTTGTGTGGAAGTCCAGTGAAATACTGAAGTCGATCTTATAGCAATTAGCTTGTGAGCTTTGAAGCTTCATACTTGGTGGTGTTTTTCTGCCCTTTCAGTTTCCTTTTCCTTTCAGGTTCTTGTCCCACCTGTGTCATCTTAAGTGACTTTTATAAGGGTTTTTTTTTTCCAACAGCAAGATGTGAGAAATTTGAGACCTTTTTTTGGCTCTTCTGTCTGGTGCCTCCAACCACCATGTGTCTAACACCCTTGGGCGGTAGGTCATGGAAAGAGAGCTCAGAAGTAGCAGGATCTTGTCTATCTCTCTTCAGAAGAACCAGGCCTAGCCATGGAGGCAGAAATGTCATTCTGAAATAAAGCTCTGACAGTGCTCAAGCTTGCAACATCTTTCCAGGATTGTTGGGGAGTGTGCTGTGTTCTTGAGAGTCTTCCCTGTAGAGAAGTAGCCCAGTAAAGGAACACAGTGCCTGCCAAACTTCAAGAGTTCTGTTTCTCAGGCTGACTATTCCTACCTTTTCCTATATTTTGCAGTTAAGCAGCCACTGTGTTAGGAAGATGGGCAGTCTAAAGACACGGAAACAACTGCTGTCTGAAAAGAAACTGTCATGCAGTTAAGTCTTACAGGTCTTACAGGTCTCCCAAGCTTTGGTCCAAACTTGCTACCTACTGTTACTACTCTTTTCTCTCGTAAGAAGCTTCTGACCAAAGTAGGGTAGTTAAATTAGGTCATGGTATAAAACCCTTCCTCATTTAACTAAATTTAGAACAGTGTGATTTTCTGCAGTACCCAGACTTTCACTTGTCCCACATCTTTATTTCTTTTGAAAATTTATTTCAGTGATTTCTGTGCTATCTCTCATTTCATTGATCCCTACCATTCCTGAAATGGCAACATTTAAGAAGAAAAGGAAAGGTACAGGGGAAGAGGGTATGATGTCTTTTCTGTGCTTTGCTGAAACTATTCTTGATCTTAGAGATACCTTTTCATTTTGATGAAGAATTTATTCAGATACCTGACTCAAACATCAAGGACTTTGAAAAGCCTTTTGCCTTCCAGTGAAGAACCCAGTGGACTGTCTGGTAGATTGGTGCTGATGAGAGTAGGTGATGTGAATGGTGTCAGAGTTGTGCCCTAATGGATACAATTCCCTCTGCAGCTACAAGTGACTCAGTGGGCCAGGAGAGCTAAGGAAGACCTAAGAGGTTGCAGAGCACTTGGGTAACACTGTGAATGTCTATCCTTCTAGAAAAAATTGGGTTGCTTGGGGCAATTTTTTCCTTGGTATTTAGGTAGGAAACATGCAGTGTTTTATGAGCATGTCTTCTGCAACTTCTGCTCTGTTTCACAGGCTCACTTGTGCATGTGTGTGCATGTGCAGTCATGAGGGTGATGTTGTGGGGGAAATTCTTCTGTCTCTCCTAGGTATGGGCTAGTGTCTGCATTCTGATTAGGAGAATGATGTTGAGAGAAGACTTAGCACTCAAGCTGGGCTGTGAATTTTTAGGATTCTTGTAGGACTGCTTTGCTATCTTTCTGGAATGCACTCATCACAGACCTGGGAGCATTCATCTTACGTGTTTTGAAGTGGAATCATCCAATTTCTGAACTGAATCCTTAACGTACTAGGAAGGTTTATCCCCGAATATTTTTGGAGTCAGTAAATCCCTTCAAGTGTTTATGTGGTCTCTGTCCAGTTCCCCCATGGTCAAATTTAGGTGTGGATTGTCCAGAAATATGGGATAGAGGCTGTCTCACTTGTTCTCACTGATTCTTTGTGGCAAAAATGATTGTGCATTTCTTAGTGTTTTAGACATTGGTGAAAAGCCATCATTCTTTGTCTCCACAGACATAGAAAGCGTTCCAGTATTTTGCCTAATGGGCTAAAATTCCAGACTACTGACAGATCTGAAGAAAGGGGAATACCATTTTCTGTCAGCATGAGGCATGCTTTTGTTCCCTTCCCAGGTAATGCCCAGATCCTGCTAATTGCTAAGTATATAGTTAACAAAAAATCCTAGATGTAATGAAGAGTTAAGAATTGATAACTATATATATATCTGTCTGAGCAGCCTACTTGGAAAACTAATACAGTAGTTAGCATGCCTTCAAAATTATTCACAAGACTGTAAAAGAGAGGGTTTCAGTTGGGGAAAGTATTAAAATGTTGTAATTCACTTGTTCATACTTTTATTTCTTCTTTAAGAACACCTTTTTTTTAAAGAGGTAGCTCAGTCAGCTCTTCATACACAAATTGCACTCCAGTGTTCTCTCTGTCCAAATGTCAGTTCTCACATTGCCTGTGCTGGCTCACACACCTGGACAGGTACTTGTTAATGTGGTTTTAATGAATTCTTGATGTAGGGACTAGATGTAAAGCAGGCAGGCATGAGTACTGGGGGGAAAAGGCAAGAATTTGATAGATACTGCTGTGGAAAACTTACTGAGCAGATGATGAAGGACAGGTTGAGTCCTTCTTGCTGGAAAGTTGGATGGAACATTGGAGTAATTTATGAAATAATGATTTTGATAACTTCTTGACTTCAGGTGGCCTAATTTTGGCTGCTGATTACTCTCAGCTTGAACTGAGGATCCTTGCTCATTTGTCTTGCGACTCTCGACTCATTCAAGCCTTGAACAGTGGTACCGATGTCTTTAAGAGCATTGCAGCAGAATGGAAAATGATGGATCCTGAAGCTGTTGGAGATAGGACTAGGCAACAAGCTAAGCAGGTAATTTTAGGAAAAAAAATCAGTAGCAGCTTTCTGGGCAGGAAGGTTCAGTGTTCAAGACATTGTGGAGTCAAAATAGTATTTTTTTTGTGTGAGTTCAGCTGTGATTATTCAGTAGCTACTTTGTATGTTCTTCTAGTATATTTCAACTGGAGATGTCAGAGGTTTAGGGGATGAGGGTGGAGAAAAGCAGTTGAGGGTGGAGAATGGCTTGGACTTAGAGGTGATCTCTGTTCTGGAATACTTGTCTTTGTTCCCATTCACTTGTCTTCCAGTGAATCACATTTTGTTTTGGCTCTGCTTTCTCTGCATGGCTCACCATATGGTTGTGGCTCTTCATACTGTCCTCTGGCAGATTTGCTATGGAATCATCTATGGAATAGGAGCAAAATCCTTAGGCGAGCAGATGGGGATTGATGAACATGAAGCTGCCAATTACATTGAATCCTTCAAATCAAGATACACAGGTTTGGATATAGCTGCTTGGGAACTGGCTGGTGGGGGTAGTTGTTGTTTTTAATTCCTTCTTTCTATGTCTCTTCAAATCCTAAATTTGTCTTGACCTACTAATCCTATGTCTTAAAAAAGCTTTTAATTTTGAAAATGTCCACTGTATGAACACAGTAGTTTGATACTCCATGATGGTTTACTCTACTCTCTGGTTTTATTCACATTTAGAACTTTGTTTTTTACTTATTACATTAATTATTTTGTTGTTATGTTAATTAATTAATAAGCCCTGGGGATAAATTTTAAAGCTCTTAACTTTCTGAGTAAGAAACATGCTTTTCCTTATTAAGCACACAGCTTCAAATGATATGCAATGCAACTTCAGACCATGCTTCTTATAATTTTTAAATACAACCATTTCTTTCTTCTGCTCTTGTCTACTGCTTTCTTAGAGTTTTAAACTGTTTTGTATATAACCCTTAAATTTTTATCCAGCTGCTCAGAGGAGCTCTCCTATGTTATGTAAAAAGACATTGTGGCGTTTTTAAGAAGCATTTTAATTTTTTGGAAAGCTGGAGAGAGAATAGAGCTGCAATCATAAAAAGAATGGAAGGCAAATGGGACAAGAGGCAACTAGCTCTTATCATAGAACTTGGAAATGAGCTGGAAAATTATATTCTGAAGATTTAGAGTATATTTCTTCAGGAGACAGATGCTGAGAAATGGTTTTCTATTAAGAGTCTGTTTAGTCTCCAGTAATTTCTGGATAGCCTCTCCTTCATGACCATTAGAAATTACTTTCTGCTTCCTCTCTCCCAGTACATGTGCATACAAACAAATTGCAGTGTTCCTTATATTGTAACTTCACTTCTCATGGATTTTCACTTGGTATGTATTGCCAGGATGACTTGCTAAATTGCATTTCTAATGAATTGACTACTGCTGTCAGTCTTGATTTTGAATAGCTCTTTTACATTTTATATTTTGTAAACTTGAAAAGAACCTATCTGAAGTTAACTTTTCCCACTTTAGTACAGTTGTTACCTGAACTTACAGTGAAAGGGACTCTTCCCTGTCTCACCTTTCTTTGACCTAAGTTTCTTTATAACACTCTCGGTGGATTCACTCTTTCCCTTGCAAAATGCAGGTGGGTGAGTTTCTTTTATCCTAGAATTTGAAGTGAAACAGCCTGAACTCAGGCAGCCTGAGGCATCAAGGGCTCTGTCTTCTCCTTTCAATTTACTCCCTTCCTACTACTTATCTTTCCAGTACTGGTTCAGGTTCTGACCTCTCCATTATCAGTAACACATATATGACCCTCTGTGCCTGGACTTGGTGCAGAATGGGCTTCCTACCTCCTTGTGCACAGCCAGATATCCTGACACTGTGCTCTCTTTTCCACCTCAAAAGTCTGAATAGGTTTCACAGCAGAGCTGCAAACAGGCTGAACGAGTGATCATGTGCCTTTGTCCACTGATGAGGCCTAGGAAATTGAAAGAATTACCTCTGTGCTGCTTGGGTGTCCCAGACAGCTCTCAGTGACCCCAATGAGAAGTCAGCGAGGAACACCAGCTGTATGACAGAAAGCTTTCTGTTCCTTTCACAGGGGTTCAGAAATTCTTGAGGGAGACAGTGCGGAGCTGCCGAAGAGATGGGTTTGTGCAGACCATCCTGGGAAGACGGCGATACTTGGCAGCTATCAAAGATCCAAATCCCTACAGTAAAGCTCATGTATGTTGAGTGCAGTGCCTTTTTTAAAAATTATTTGTTTTAAATTTTGCTTTTAAAGTATTAGATTTCTTTGCATAGATGTGTCTGCAGTTTTACAGTATTTGTGAGCCGTATTGATCATGACCTTCCACTTCTTAGTTCATTGTTCCCTCAATTGATCTCTGCATAACGAGGTTTTGTCATGGTCTGTTTGACGTAAGTCTTCTGTGACTGGGTGTACAGCTGTCATCACTGTGCTAACCTTGCTTCAGAACTCCCACGTTGGAACTGGAGTGAGTAATTTATTGAAATCAGTGGGCATGATTTTAATAAGCCTTCACATAGTGATACGCTTTAACTCTTCAGGCTGAGTTGCTCCCACTCAGCAGTCTTCGTATGTTACATGCTGTCAGTGCTTGAACAAGAAAGGGCAATTAAGTCCTATATTTTTTTTGTGTATTTGTTCCTTTCTGTACTTTCTCTCTTTGCTCTAACTTGTTAGGCAAATAGTTACTTAGTGTATGCCTTTGCACTGGCATTATTTTTTTTCAAGGTGATTTTGGACACATCTGTCATACCCTTTACTTTCGGAAGAGTGAATTGGCTCCCTAGGGAGATCTTGGTTCGTTTCTGTGGGGAGGAAGAATTATATTTCTAAGTAGGAAGCTGGATCAGGTTGTGCAGGATTAAAGACTAGAGTAGAAGAAGGAGGAAGTGGGGGAGTTTGTACTCCAAATAGTTGACAGGGAAACAAGAAGACTGTTAAAAAGCTTTTGAAATTATTTGACTATTTGATCTGAAGAATACTTCAACAGGAAGCTTTGTAGATTCATCTTCTGTTCAACTCTGATTTATTCTTTAAAATCATATTAAAAACCAATTAATGAATTATCTACATTTTCATTTCAGGATCCTCATAACCTTTTGCACATGCTTCAGCTCTAACCAAGGAGAGAAGAACCTTTGAATACAGTTCTCTTGTCTGAGGAGGGGATTAGTAGAGAGGTTGCTTGTGTCGATAAAAATGGTGGTCTGGTGTGTTTTTGCACAGCTGTAATGCTCTGGCAGTCAGGGTTCAATGTAGAGACTAGATTGTTAGTCCATGAAGTTCAGCTTCTTGCCTTTGGTTATCTATTCCTGATGGTTTTGAAGACAGGCAGAAGTGTCTTGTGATACTTGGATTAACTGTGAGATTTTTCTACTCCTCATGAAATGTGTATATGCTTCTCGTTCTTGTGGCTTCTAACTCTTGCAGGTTATTATCCTAGATATTCATTAATTTTAGATTTGTGGAAATCTTTCTTTTCTCAGTCACCTGGAGAGATTTTGTGTCTAAAGCTAGTATTCAATGTGTCTTTCTTTCAAGGCAGATAGAACAAACTCTTTATCTGGAGGTTTTATTATGCCCGTGTTTGGCTGTGTATTTATTATTTTTAATGAAATACACGACTTGCTGGATTTTATTGGGGTTTTTTTGGAGTGAGTTCTGAGAACAACTGTCTCTTTCCAGGCAGAGCGACAGGCTGTGAATACAACTGTTCAGGGATCTGCTGCAGATATTGTCAAAACAGCCACTGTGAACATTCAGAGACGCCTGGAAGCTTTCTCTGCTGTGATCAAGTCCCATGGACATCTGGAGAACTCCTTCCAGAGAGATAAGACTGGTATGTTTGTCTCTTTATTGCACGATAGAGCAAAATTGTCTGTGTTACTAATGTTAAAAAAATAAAGCCTGGATAAATGTTAGTGCCTTTGGGCCTAGAGGTGAGAGCTGCTTTATTTCCTGACAGTGGTAAGTCTGTGTTTAACGAGCAAAAATGTCATAAGGAAGGAGGGAGAATGTCTGCTCAACACACAAACTAAAACAAATGCTGTGATCAGAACAGAAGCTCCAATTACCTCAGAGCAGATCTTGCAAAGGATGGCAGTGAGAATTCATATGTGGAGTGGTTTGTAGTGCCACCATAGAATTGTTCAAAAGTAGGGAGGTGAAACTGAGAAGATACTCTGGCTTCAGAAGCAGTGAAAAGGTTGAGTGGGACAACTTCTAGTTCCAAAAATACATTTTTGGTCAGAAATAAGACTGGAATTTGTTGGCTGGCACTTGATATACAGAGGCTCCACAGGAGTATTACATGAAGCAGTTACCAGCATGACTTTTTCTGGCTGCAGATAGCAAAGCTGTGCTGGAGTGCTTATTCCCAGGGGAGTGCTGTGAAGAGCTTTTCTACCATAATGTAGACAGTGTTTTGTTCTCCAGTCATATATTTTTAGAAAAGACAACTTAAGAGATTAATATTTCTTCGATAGTTCTTATGCTTCAATTGAAACACAAAGTTGTCTTACTAAGGAGTGATTTGTAAACTAAATAATTAATTGCCAAACCTCTAAAAATATGTCAAGGAGTTTTATTTTGGAGAGACAAGATTCAGAGGTTGGCTTTGAGGAGAAGGCACATGCTTGGCAGAACTTCACAAACCTTCCAGGAGCAGCAGCTACTGACCTTAGGCCAATGTAATTGTGGGGAGACGAGTAGATGCGTTTATGACACTTTTCCCTGCACTGATACGAAGTGTTTGAAGAACTGGAAGAAATTCTCTTCCAGCAAGTTGGAAATGCCTGTGCCATCAGAGGAGCATCCTGCATCATGTGGCTTCTTCAACATCGCTGCTTCAGTGTGAGGCTTGTGTTAGGAACTGATGCTTTGAAACCCTCTCTGTGAACTGAAGTCCTCCTGCTAACTAACCTGAGAAATAAATAACTCCTGAGTCTGTGTGTGTGAGGTTGTGTTTATTTAAAAAAAAAACCAACAGCTTTTAGCATGGAAGGGCTTGTTTTATGTTTTGTCAGGGAAGGCCTATCAGGATCCTTGTTTTGTCAGCTGCTTACTTGTTTATTCCATAACTGCTCTTTTTTTCCCCTCCGTTTTACTCAGTAACTACAGTTTTAGAAACTGCATTTGGGAGGAGGCCTACTGCTTTTTTAGACTAGGTATTAAAATGTTTCTGGAAGAAAAGCAGAATCCTAATTCATTGCCAGAGAGAATGTTGTAAAGCAGCTTCTGATTAAACTTGACATGATTTTGTTTAAAATTTACTTTTAAAGCAGATGGTTCAGGAGACACAACTGTCTTCTGTTTCTATTCTGATTCATACCTTTATAATGTGAGGCTGAAATGTTTGCCTCAAATGCTTTTCATTAACATTTTTCCCTCAGTAGGTATAGAAGTATTGATAGAGTAGGAATGTTTTGTGGTTTTATCTGTAAGCATGGGCTTTTCAATTTTTAAGTCACTCATGTTCTTTTCTTTCATCATTGGGAATATGCAGAGGTTTTTGATACAAGAAACATGGTTTTGCATTATGGTATCTAACAAAATCTGCTCTTCACCTGTGTAGGAAGGCTGTCAAGGAAGAGAAATGCAGGGATGTTACGTCCTATCAGCGGAGGTTTCTTTATCCTTCAACTGCACGATGAGCTCCTCTATGAAGTTGCAGAGGATGATGTCATCCAGGTACAGCCTGCAGTTGCTTTTTCAGCTCTACTGCATTACAGTGTTTCAAACAAACATTCCTTCTAGGAGCCTACGTTCTCTTCCCTGGATCCCCTCTCTCTGAGTGCTTAAAGATCTGTGAAAACAAAGTTAAATTGGATGAAAAAATGTTTGCATGTTTGATCCTTTTATTTTCTGACTCAAGCCATCCTCACGGCTGAAGTTCATTTTCAACATGTACTTTGCTGCTTATAACAGCAGTTCATACAACTTCTCTGCAAGGCTTGATGAGTGAAATAGCTTAGTATTGTTGACAGGTGTAGGGGCAAGTGTTTCCTCATCTGTAGGTATTTTTGCTTCCCTGTTTACACTCTTGGTGCCTAATGCAGAACAGGTGTTGTTACAGCTGTGGTTTGTACTCTGTGTAGGGAAGTGAGGACTGTTCCTCATTCCCTACCTGTCTTCCTGGTAGGAGCATTATGGTGCTGTTCAGCAGCATGGTAGGAACAAGAAATGTTCTGTGTGGACTTGAGGTGCCTTTCAGGTGCGTGTGTGTCTGTCTGTGTGTGTGCTCTTCCTCCCTTAAGGCACTTCTGTACCTGGGCACAGAAGTGTCTGTGTGACAGCTTTCAGTGGCAAACGTTTTAGCCACATGTTGGCACTTCAGCGTTTTCCCAAGTCCTGAGAACAGAAGCAGGAAGGCTCCCAGACTGTGCTTCCATGTCTTGGGGATGTGTTTCTTCCACTTATGTGCATGCACATCAAATGGCAAAAGGTCATTTCCTGAAGGCAAGCAGTAACTCCAAGTTTGAGAGAGCTTTCAGCAATACTGACTGGCCTGAGCATATATGTATTTGAATTTAAATAAGAACAAAAGGGGTTTTATTTTTATTTTTCTCTTGAATATCAGCTCAAGCTTTTGCCCATTTTGCCAGCTTTGTTCAGACATCAGCTGCTTCAGTCTAGGCAGGCTGTTTTAGAGATGAAAAGGCTCCTAATATTCTTCCTGTAGAAAACTGAGATCCCCTGAGTATAGGCTTTTACATCTTTAGAATAATGACTCCAGGTTATCATGGTGTCCCCAAGAGAACTGAAGCCAAGTGAGTGGGTTTGCTTATTATTGTATTCTATTTTTTTTTTGTTAACAGCCTCAACTTCAAGGGCAATTATTACCAGCTTTTCTAACTTCCTTCAGATATATTTCTGTCCATACATTTTCTGAGCTATCACTTGAAACAGAAGCTTTTCATGTCTTCCCTGCAGCACAGCTGCTGTCCCTGGTTCAAGGGGCAGCAGCCCTAGTCTGATGTTCTTTGCTGGTGCTGTCTGCTAGACCTGTGACCATTCTCAGAGAATCCCCTTCTGTGTGGTTCATGGGGTTTTTTGACATACTGGGCACCAAACTTGATAAAGGCTGAAGTGGTTTGAATACAGTGGAAAACTGATCTGTGTGTCATGCAGGCAACGTTTGCTGTGATCCAGAATTTCATTTGCTTGCTTTCTCACAGTAGTGTGCCTTGATTAAGCCCTGCTCAGTTTTTAATCTCTGACAACCCCATTTTTTCCCTGCCCAGGCAGTTATTTCTCATCCTATTTTTGAACAGTAGATTATTTCTGTCCTGATTCTCTACCCTGCTTCTTTCTACTGTGTACTTGTCTGTGCTGAATTACATCCTATTTCAAAACATTTTTCTAGGTTATCAAGATCATTCTGAAATGTTAGTGTGTAGGGTGTAGAGGTTTGGAAGACAAATCTCCCCCTAGTTCTTAATGCTGTTGTAAACTCCTGTGCTCTGATCTCTTCAAATCCCCTCCTCCATTCCCCAGCAAAAAAATCATGGAGAAGAGAAATTTCTACATTGGGTACCTGTGAGGAAATCATGTGGAAAGCCTGAATAGTTCCTCTGCTGGCACAGTGGCTTCTAGCTGAGCTGAGGAATCACCATAAATTCAGAGCCTCTTTTCACTCTGCTCTGGAAAGGTTCATGGGATGTGTATGGATTGAAAAGTTTGTTCAAATATGCAATCCGGTACAGGCTGGATTCTGCATGGGTCTTGGGGTAGGAAAGAGTTCCTTTATCCAGGGCAGGTGTTTACAGTCAGGAAAAAAAATCCAGTCTCTTATAATTCAAGTAGTTGCAAAAAAGAACTGTTTGGTTCTCTGATTGTGTGCTGAAATGAACACTAGGAATACTTTTGGAGGGCAGAGAATAGTTAGCTCAACTGTTTACTAGAGGGCAGGAGTTGCCTAAACAAAATAGTGAGGGAGTACCTGAGCAGCATTTCTATTACCTGCACTGAATGTGGTCTGCTTTTTTGGAGGTTGTGTTTCAGGATGCTTCTCATGCTGGCACAACACTGAGGAGCCACCATTCTTTGCTTCTGGTGTGTTTATTTTGTGTCTTGCTTTCAGTGCATTGATGTTTTCAGAACAGACTCCATGAAACACTATGCAGGTTGGGTGAAGGAGGAGACTCTGGAGGACACTCAAGTATTTTATAGAAAGTTAACTTTACCTCTTTTCTAAGCAGTCCTAAACAGTGCAGAACCAGTTTCAACTCTGTGCTGCATAGAATCCTACTGGCGTATGCAGTTTCTCCATTCATAAACCCTAATCAGGATTAAAATGTTTGGTTGCATTCCCATCAGAGGTAAGTCAGTGCATATAAATGCAGGAGAGGATTCCAGGTGCCTGTTGACAGAAGAACAGAGCACTGAAGTTACGTGTGTGTCTGATGGTTGATGTTTTCTTGTAGGTTGCTCAGATTGTGAAGCACGAAATGGAAAATGCCATCAAACTCTCAGTAAAGCTCAATGTTAAAGTGAAAATTGGACCAAGCTGGGGAGACCTGCAGGACCTGGAGCTCTGACACGCAGTGCAGCTTTCTCACGTGTGGTGAGGGAGAAGGTGCCAAGGACTGGGCAGGGTGAGGGCCTGCGATCACCTGCTGGCGGTGTGATCCTGTGTCCTGTTTCTACAGGTGTCGTAGCAAACTGCCCTCCAAAACATAGGGGGAAGCTGGTATGAATTCACCAAGCCAAACCCTTCAGAGCTCAGACAGAGTAGTAAGGCATGTTTACAGAACTGTGAAATTATTAATTGCTAAAAGAACAGTATTTAAATGAATTGTTATAGTATGCTTGATATTGTACAAAATCCAAAAGCCTAATGAATTTATTATGTATGAAATGAGCAGGATTGCTTTATTAAAAAAAGGCACAAAGATAATTTGGCTGTTCTTGTGTGTAATTGTCTAGGGCAAAAAGAAAGTAATTGTGATTGCACTTGATGTGGAATTTTACAGGCCTCTGCCAGGATTATCTTGTACTGGATTCTGACGATGACACTCAGGTGCTGAAGTGGCTTTACAGCTGGCTGGATTTCTGAGCAGCTGTGCAGCATTCACAGCGAGTGGAACCAGTGCTTGGTTGGCCTCTGACTTTTAAGAGAGCATGCTGGTGACTGCATAATCAGTCCTACTGCTACCTCACCATGTGGGCTCGAGAGGGATACTGTTTGGAATTTCTTAGCGTTAAATATATAAATATTTATAAAATATAAAATAAAAAAATAAATATAAAATCACCAGCAAAAACCATTTTAAGGAATGAAACTCAATGTATTGGTTAAAAATTTAATGTCAATTCATATTTTTTATGAAGAAAATATCTGCCTCAGTCTGCCCAGATGATGTGGCAGTATTGCTGGTGTTCGAGGTCTGTGTGTTCGAGAGGAGTCAGGAGTTGCTGCACGGTGGTGGGTGACCTGTGGCTCTTAATTCTGAGACCAGTCTCCTAGAAAGTCTCACACCATGTGTGTTGGTAGCCCCAGTTAAAAACTGCTCAGATTTCCCCTGTGCTTTGTCTCAATGTCTTTGACCCTGACCCTATATCGGGCAGAAAGTTTTTCTGGGAGTTTGGGCTTGTCAAGCTGAGCTGGTCTTGAGTCTGACTTGGGTCAGCTGCTGGATCAAATGCTTCAAAAGAGGGGCTTCAAGGAAGGAACTTGCAGGGTATTAATCTGCCACTATTTGACATTACTGTCCCTACTACTACCTTCTGGTCTGGCTAAATCTCACCTCACATGTTTTCATTTCCCTTCCAGACAGCTGTGACGGTTATACAAGTTCAGCTGTTTCATTAACTTTATACAATACTTGAGCTTGAATTCTGTAATTTTCATCCTGTGGCCCTTGTATGTTACAAGAAAGGGAGGACAAGTGCCTCCCATCATCTTCCTTATGTCTCTAGTTATTATATCAGGTCTTTCTTATGCAGTTCCTTCCTAATGTAATCAATCTCCATCTTTCTATTCTTGCCTCCTGTGAGAAATTTTCAAGCCTCTAATTATTCTTTCATTTCTGAACTTATGTTGGATCCTTTCTGAGCACTGTACTTTTGAAGTTGTCTTTATAGCCCGATCTGAGAGGATGCACACTTGGCTTTCAACAGCCTGAAAGCAAGCTTGAGCTTTTTAACTTCAAGTGCTGCACTTTTGGTGTGGCCATTATCCTGACATCAGAAGTGCCTCACACCGAGG
Organism: Formicarius rufipectus; assembly: GCA_013399695.1. NCBI lineage: Eukaryota > Metazoa > Chordata > Aves > Passeriformes > Formicariidae > Formicarius > Formicarius rufipectus. Next base: position 345,219 of record VXAU01000315.1, on the reverse strand, counting down.
TTTGAAGAACCTTGGGTTTTCAAAGATGTTAATGGCCCCTGTGTACAAAAGGCTGCATCCCAGACTCTGATCCACCACCTGCCTGTTGTGCAGCAAAATGGACACATGGTATTGAGTCAGAGCCCCAGGTGAGGATACCTTGACTGCCCTTCTCAGCACCCACTTGGCCTTCTTTCCTGTTCAGTATTTCACTTTACACTGAGATTTTTTTGCTTTCTTCCTGCCTGCTCAATGCCGTGGTTTTCTACTACATCTGTCACCTGATGGCTGAGCTCTTTATCCATGGCATTCGGTTGGTAAGTTGGTTTTTTTTTCCCCTTAGCTTATTAAGGCTTTTGCTATCAACAGATCTGAGCCTTGGCACCCTGGTGCCTGACCATTTGTGTGCTCTGCCTGTGAGGATGCTGGGTTGGACTCCTTGTCAATTCACATGGCCTAATGATTTCCTGTCCCTGGGTGTCATGCAGTGACACACCTGTGCTGTATTTCAGGCCTCACTGGGGCTGCTGTAATTTGGGTTGCTTGTTCTTTGGCACATTACAATATTTTCCAACCACATACTGTCTTCAGAATTTTCAAAGGATGGATCTCATGCATATTCTCCAGCGAGCTCTCTAGACAGGGCTAATGCTAATCAATAAAGGGATTGACACAGGCCTAAACTATTTTGCCTAACAAACTCAATGAGTTCATTTTAATTAAGCAGTAATTTGGAGCAAATGAGAAGATAAGAGGTAGCCACTGCTCTATGAGCGAGGCGACTGCAGGGTTTGAATCGTGTTATTAGGACTGGCTCTGAGCTGTTGCCTGATTGCTGCTATTTACATTCCTTAATTCTAATTAGACTTCAACTCTTGGCAAGACTGAGCAGGGGAAGCAGAAAAGGGCTTAGGTCAGATAAGCAGAGGCACTGCCCAGAAAAGGGTATGTGTTATTTTCTGAAGGTGGTAGAGGGAACCTGGCTGCTCACATTGCTTGCTGTTTTTGCCTGTGGGCTCCTCTTCACCCACCTCTGATGGGCTGAGGCTTGTGTTTAGTTGGAAACTGGGCTTTTTGTTAGTTCAGGACTTGACATAGAGCCTATGTGTTAGTTTCTGTCTCTTTGTAGTCAGGATAGGATGCATCTGATAATGTTTGCTCTCCATTCCTCAGCTGGTTTGTGTGTGTCTCTGCCCGGTCCACTCCAACCTCCTGTTAGCTGGCGCAGTCCAGGACAAGAACAGATGAATGCTGCAGAAGGGGTAAGAGTTCTGTTTGTTAGGACTGTTCTGCAGTTCTGTCACTTGGTGTACACAGAATTGCTACAGCAGCCTAGTCCTGCCTCGGGCCCTTGCACTGCACCAGCGGATGGGGGTCTGTCTGCCAAAAGAAATCACGTTGGGATCTAGTCCTGACAGGTAGGTGTAGTCACCAGGACTGCCTTGTCTTCACATCATGTGAACCTGTGTGACCCAGTTCTTTCCAGGGAGAGCCTGTGCCCTCGGGCTGCTCAGCAGCCCTATTCTGTTTGGTTCGTGTCTGCTTTCTTGCCAAAATGACTCAGATTTCGGTTCAGCCACCTGCTGGTATGAGGCAGAACTTGCCCAGCCTGGGTAGCAGGAATTCATGTCTTGTGTTTGCTACAGCCTCTCAGTCCTTTTCCTCACATGCAGACCACAAGCCTTGGTCTTTCTGCTGCAGCTTTCCTTCTCTGCCTGCCTGCAAGTGGTGAGAGGCAGGTGATGGCTAATGATACTTACAGTCTGATCTGGTTTGATCCTTTTGCCTTTATCCCATGCTACTTGCATTTCACCTAGAAGAGAGTTGTAAAGTTTTTCCTGCAAATAGGTAGCTGAAAAGAGGTGGCTGGAAGCTCAGCACCTTTGGCTGACGTTTTGATCCTCTTCTGGCCCAACAACTCCAACACGTGGTTGAGAAGTGCCCTTTAATGAGCACACTTCTGCCCTTCTGAGAGCTCAGCTTGTAGGTGACTGAAGTGGAAGTGACGTGAAGGATGCTCTTGGTTGGTTGGGAAGCCCAAGTACAAGGCTGGAAATATTTGTAGGGGCTGGTACTGCCAGTTATGAGTGCCATGTGAGCTTCCTGCAATAAACCATGAGAAGACTAGCTGGGGTATGGGTTTTGTCCTTGCAGGAGCTGCTGAAGGAAGGAAGGTAGGTGACCATCCCAACTCCAGCAACAACCACAACTGCATTTCATGTATTCCTGACTGAGTGGTAAACTCCAACCAAACCTTTACACAGACCATGCACCCTTGAAATACTATAGTCAATCTAGGAGTAGAGGTTGGGGAAAAAAAAAAAGAGATCTACACCAACTAGTATCAATTCTTTCCTTTATTTTCTTTCCTTCTTTTTTTTTTTTTTTTTTTTGGTTATTACTGGGGATTCAAAACAGCCTCAGTTAAAGATGCCTTAGTTTTGTGACGCTGATTTAGGATACCTGTGGAAACAGGACATGGTTAGCGCAGGAGTGTGCGATTCACCCCAGATTAACCTTCGTTCTGAGAGACACGTAATGACTTGGTAACAAACCCCACACATATTAAGTCCACATTTCCTTGACACTGAATCTGAATATTTGTTGCTATTTAAAAAAGTACAATGTTTGATTTGTTGATTTAATCACAAAACAAAACACATGAATGGAAACACTCATTTACGTGACTATTGCTTATACATCTAAGATGAAGAGCTGACTACAACTGGTCACACACTGTTCCTTAATGAGAGAGAGTGTGTTCTTACTAAGACCATACCAAGGCAAAAAAAACCATTGAAGACTGAAATATGCTGTGCTTGAATTCACCTTTAGGCTATGGAAAAGGACGTGCGAGGGCAAGGCCCAGGGTATTTGAGGGCCATAATCAACCAAAAACTGGGGGTTGCCTATGTTACAACACACACGGTTTATGAATGAAGGAGGCTTGAGTGCAGCTCTCAAGCTCCAGTGGTCTCTTCACTTCTTGAGTCCTTGGAACAGAAAAAAAAATGTTTGTATGCCCATCTTTGTTACAGTGCACACACTGTGGTGTGAGAGGGATTCTGGAAAAGAAATATAAACTGTTTTAGAGGGGTTTTATGTAATAATTTTATCCAATAAGTGCAGCAAATAGAGTATTTCTGTCAAATATTTATGTAACAAGTTATGTTCTGATGCTGTGGGGAATGTCCAATGTCATTGAACTGTAGAACTGTAAAGAAACTTAAAAACTCCCCAGTAATTATGCAAAACAAACCCCAAATTTCCACTGTCCTGTCTTTTCAGTCAAGATTTGAAATGTAAGTTAAAGCTCTAGGAATTTTTTTATTAATAAATAAAATGGCTTGTACTTCACTGAAGACTTGCCAACTTTGCAAGCTTAGAGATAATCTAATTTAATGCATTTTCTTTGTCTATCTACAGCTCTAGACATAAGATTAAAAAAAATCTGATCAAGTCCTTGGAACAGTGTGCTGTTGGAAGTTCGGTGTACCTGGTTTTGGATATGGTTGTGACAGAGCTCCTGGAAAGAAGAATGTGACGGAACAAGGTAACAAAGAGCATTTTAAATTGGACAAATATTTCCAGCCAATCTGGCCTGTTGTAGTTGAGAATTGTGGTGTTGAAGATGCATCTGAGCTCAGGATTTTGCTTGGGGTGGTGCTGTCTTAGTGGGAAAGGTGAAAGCACAGAAAGATTTCAACATCCAGTGACAGCCAGTGTCCTCGATTTTTGTTGCAACCAGTCACAGTCTTACAGGCAGATGCTGTGCTCGTTGCTTGCAATGCTGCAGCTTTATGCCTTTCACTAACAGCCTTTAGTAGTGTTCAGGTCAAGCCTTTCAAAAATCCCACACTCCCCCTCACTTCACAATAAATCAACCAGGCAAGAAGTTTTCCTCCCTCATTGAACTTTTTAAGTGATGATTTTTTTTCCACATACATGGTAAATCTTGATAGAAAGCATTTAACAGTGTGCACTAACAAACTTATACAACATATACATTACATATATATATTATATATATAGAATGTTCTATATACAAACATATACAACTTTTTAGTTCTCTACAGACTACAAGAAAATTGGTAATTATAGTCTCAAGTGGTGAACTTAACAGAAATAGCAATTGATTACTGTCTGGAAATATGTAAAATATGTAAGAGTGGAAAGCTGTGACCTGATGGGGCGTACTAGAGAAAAGTTGCTTAAAAGTTTAGTATTAAAAATTTTAAGTTTGAGAGCTGCTAAAGTCTCATTTCTCTGTTGCATAAAAATGCAAATGGAAATCTACTGGCAGGATTTTTACCCTGGTGTTAAGATAGAGACTGTTGGCAGCCAAAGTCAGTCAGGCAATTGTGTAAAAGACTTGTTAAAGTCACTTCTCTCTCTGGGTGTGCTGCAAAGATTAGCAGTTAAATTTTCACATGATTCTCAAACAAGCAAGTGGGCCCTAGCTCCAGCCTGATGCCTTTTCCACTGAAATCAAGTTAATGGAGGGCTTAGCAATATTAGCCACCCATGTGAGGTACAGCCTAAATCTCTGGTGCCATCCTTGTCATTGTGGTGACCCAGTGACACCTGAGCACCACCCCTTGGACTGTTTGTTGCTCTGCTGACTGCGATGCACCAGTTCATCGTGGAAGGTAAGTCAGCTGTGGGAGGCTTTGACTGCTGCCCCAAATGATTTGGTTGGCCAGAGACTCGTGGTTTTGGAATACAGACCAGAGCACAGGCCAAGTGAATATATGTTTAAACAGAAGATCAAATTGCTGTGAAGTTGTTCTCATTTATTTCTCATTCCAGATACCTGGTTAGAGCCCTGCTCCCTCATGGACACAAGGGGTCAGTTCTGTGACCCAGCCACTGGAAGGAATTCTCCAAACCCAGTTCCTATTGGCATCAGAATGGTGTGTTTGGCATTTCCTTTAAACACACACACACACTGATATCCTCTCGAGTCATGGACAACTCCAATTCCTTAGCTCTCAGCAGAAACCCAGGCGTTGATCAGGCTTTGACCTTTTTCCCAACAAGTTTCTACAGTTCTCACAACATAGAGCGATTTATCCTGTGCCAGAGGAACTTGTTGAGTCTCATTTCCAGTTGAGCTAGACCTGCCAGGGCCATCATTTTTGATTTTGCCCACAGAGAAATGTACATGTCCTGTAAATCATGAAATTCTCTTGTGCTACAGTGTGAACTTGATGCCTCACATCTCTTCCATGTGCTGTTGGAAGTTCGGTGTACGAGAGCAAGGCCAGGCTTCTGGATGGCACGATTTCCTGGGCTGCATTTTATTGTAGGTAAAGGAAGAATATGGAAAAGACGTATTTGAGAGGGATCATCTGAACACTATGATGGCACAAACACCAGTGAAGTTAAGGTCTAGTTAGGAGGGGATGGTGCCTGTCTGCATTAGTGTCCCTCAGGATTCCTTGAAGGGACAGAGGATGTCACTCTTCTCCTACAGAAAAATTTTAAATGCCATTTTTTTCAGCTTTTCTTCACTTCCTTTTTCTAATTTGAAACTATGACCAGGCACATGAAAAAAACCCTTCAGTGCCTTGTTTCCAAGCCAGTCTTGGAAAAGTTTCTAACTCAAGAGTTGACCTGTGGCAGCGAGGCTTTTATAGGCTAATGTGGAGAATTCTTACAGACTAGAAACTTTTTTAAGGGACAGGCAATAGGTTCTACTTACTGTTCTCTCCTGTAGCTGCAGAGTTCACTGTAGAAACCAAACAAGCCACTTTGAAGCAGAAGCAAACTACTTTTAGCAGTGTGAGCAGAGAATCAATTGTCACTCACCCATGGTGTCACTTTATAAATGTGTTACATACGTATGTTGACAATGGTTTTCCATGCTCCTCCCCTGGCCCATCGTTTAGTCTTGCTTCTCTGATCCCTCTCTCTCTCACAGGTTTTGAGGGGATTACTGTGCAGGTCCCTTCACATAATTTCAACTGAGCACTTAAGCAGCATCACTGCTCCGCAAGCTGCTAAGCAGCCTGTGTGAGCAGAATTTGACAGGACTGTGGTTTCCCATCTTGCCTTTCTTAACTTGAAGAAGCAGTTTCCAAAGCTGGTTTTCTATTCCTGCTATGGAGAAATAAGGCAACCAAGTGATACAGACTCCATGGGAATGAAAAGTGCCATGGCCCCCTTCAAGGACAAATGAGATAAATCTGGAGCACATTTTAAGAAGTGCAGATAAGGATGACGTGTCATGTGCCCTGAATTGCAAATAAACCACCTATGCTCATGTTTTAATGATGTTTCAGATAGTGCCTGTTCAGCTACCTGTAAAATCTGTAAATTTTGGGCATAGGATTTTGAATCTTTTTTCCTTAGACATTAAAGAGCATTAATTTCAGGCAAGGTTTTTCAAGGGAAATAAATAGCAGATAAGAAAATGCAGCTAAACTTACGTTTATATGGAGAACAGTAGCAAACATGCTTGAAATGTACTGGCTTTTTATAATGTCACTTTTAAAAAATAAAGGTTTTTGCTCTTTAAGTTTGTTTTTTTTTTTTTTTTTTTTAAGATGGCAATTAGTCATGCAAAGTTTTATAAGTGCATTAACATTTGAGTTTGTACAGAATATTTTTAACCAGACGCACTCCCCACAGTTCATACCTACAGCTTCTGAAAAACTACATGCCACAGTGATGGTTGAGTTCCTTTTGGAAAAAAATTGGCCACTGCATGACCCAGCTGATATATTAAGACCCTCATGATTCCAGCTTCCATCTCATGGTCTGTAAAATTTCTCCTTGACGTCCACTGCGATGAATCCAATAATAGTAACAGGAGAACATCTTCTAGGAGAAAAAAAACTGTCTCTGGCCAGGGACTGGTAGATTTGGGAATGAATGTTGCTTCCCTGAACAGTGTTCTTAATAAAGCCACAAGTAGCTTCTTTGAAAGTCTAGAACTGGTACCACTTTTTGTCCTTGTATTTCAGCATCACCTACAGAAAAGGAAAAAAACCCAGAAAATGGCAGTAAAACCACTGTCCTGCATATGAGGTTCCACACATGACCTAGGCCCACTAGCTGTCACAAACTTCATAATTATAAAAGGAAGAGCAATGCAGTACTTAACAAACAGCATCATCAGGTCTTGAGTCCACTGAGATCTCATATTTAGTTTCATAGTTACTATGTGAAAGTGTTACCTGTTCTTGCTGTTCATTAGATTTTTCCCAAGGAGCTTTAACTACTTTTCTTCTTCAAAAACTGAAGGTATGAGAATAACCAGGAATTTGCTTTTTCATTTCTATGGAAAGAAGCTTATCTATGGAGCATAATAGATATGCCCTGAACATATAAACATTTTGTATTTCAGGGCACATTCTTTCTATCTCACACTTACAAAAGCTAATAAAAATAAAAAGGTCTTGTCCAGACACATTAAATGAAAATTTGGGAAGTATTCTTTAATGTTGTTTTATCTTCAAGGAAAATCACTTTACTTGATCACCAGTCTTAACAGTGTGGAATGGAAGAGCTTTTCCATTTCCAGCTCTAAGCACAGAAGCTGTCTATTCCAGGCAAGCCTTATTCTATATAGCTGTACCAAAGTGTTGTGCTAGTAACGTTCTCCTCCTCTACCCAGTAAGATCTGTAAAGGTTCCTATATACACATCCACCTACCTGTTTTCTGCCCTACTGCATAGAGGTGCTGCATTAAGTGGCTTAAAAAAACAAATCATAATAAATTAGTGAGAAAGGCAAGATGAGAAGTGCCATGTTCTAAATTGAGAGGCTAACAATGGATGCTCATTTATGGAAACATGAAAGGAAGAGGTGTGCAATAGAAGTTTAGTTTTGGTGTTCTCACTGTTTGGGAGCAGGGAAAATGATGTGTCAGTTAACAGAGTACACCTCCAACAACATGACTGAGTGAAGGGAGAGGACTGTATTGACTTTTCCGAAGGGAAACAAAGGCTGAGTTGCAGGGTTGGCAGATCCCATTTCTGGGTGTGTGGTGCCAGGGCTCCTACCTCGTGTGCATGTTTGGAAAATGCCTCTGCGCTGGCCATCATGCTCGCAGTCCTTTCATCCAGCTCTCCCAGTTTCTGTCCTCTCTCATCGAGGGCGATGCGCGCACGGGTCAAGTCCCCAATGACACCTCCCGCGGCTCCTCTCACGCCTTCAATGCCACCTGAGCCAGGGATGTGCTGGGCCAGGCTGCGGGAGGCTTTTCCTGCCGTAGCCTCCCCAACTGCAAAGGAGAAACGGACAGAGAGGGAGGAGTTAGATCCTGGCCATGGCTCTGCCAGTGCCTCCCATCCTCTGATGCAGCCTGGCAGCAGCGTTGCCATTCCACGGGCAGATGGCACATCTACAGTGCCATCGTGTGCCCTTCCCCTCCCTCACTCAAAGGAAACTGCCAAGGAGAAGGGATTATGGGAAGGCAAACAACGACCCTGCCCTCCCTTCACTATGTCCACTTTCTCTTTTTATGGATGATCTAAATTTTGTGTACTACTCCATTCTTAGATGACAAGGGCAGGTGGCCTCATGAATGAATTTCTGGCACCCTTCCCTCTCCAAAATCCCCCAAAACACAATAAATTACTCACAAAGCTCTTCTCTGTCAAAAGCTTGTCCACTTCCTCCAAAAAGTCCTTTGAGAAAGCCTCTGTTTTGGGCTTCTGGTGTTTCCACAGGAGTAAACAAATCCCCAAGCATGTCCTAGCAAAGTCACAAAAAAAAAATCCATGTTTAAAATTAATGAGGTGAAAACAGTTACAGGTGCTTTCTTCCTTTGCATTAACAAGGCAGATGCATTAACTAGTTTTTTTAAAGAATCTGTTGTATGAATGGCATGGTGTACTTTACATTTTTATTTCCTGATAGGAAAAGGCTTGGGCTAATTAGGCTCACTCGTGCTTTCAAAGACACTTGGCTTGTCACTGCCCAGGTCCACATCCATTACAACAGGCAAAAAATTTTACATAATGCAGGATGAAAATGCCAGTGATAAGATCACATTTTTCTTAGAATCAACAGAGGAAACACTATACTTGAATAAACAATTTGCTGTTTGTTATTTGTTTCACTCTAGTGATTACCCTGTCAAGCTGGGCAGTCACTCTGCTTCCTTTTTATAGCGTACCTGAGCTGAGTGCTTGATAGCAGTTCAGAGGGTTTGGTGGTTTGTTGTTTGTTTGATTTTTGTAGAGTTTGCTTGTTTTGTTTCGCTTTTTAAACAAAACCCGTTACCTTCCATGCAACCTTCCCCTGCCCCATCATTGTGCCATCAGTAATGCTAAATAAGCACATCTGCTGAAGGCACAGTCATGGTGCCACATCTTGGAGCACTCGACCCAAACAAATCTCAGGCTTGGATTTATTTGCAGCAGTACGAGGAAAAGCTAGCTCTCTGGAATAAAACTGATGGAGAAAGCGTGCAGCCCCAGTAATGTTTGACACCAGTGAGGCTGTATGTACTGGGAACAGCTGCTGCCCTGTTGCTCAGCTCTGTGTTTGCACATCCAAGCCTTGACAGGCACATACAGATGTTGTGCTGCACAAAGCACTCGCTCCTGGGAGGCTGAGTGCTAGGACAGTGCTGTGACTCACACTTACTGCTCCTCTGCACAATCACCTGCTCAGGGGAGAAAAATTACTGCAGCCCTTGGAGCCTAAGTGGAGGCTCTCACACAGCCCAGCTTTGTTTTCCTAGGTGGCATGTGATACTGGGTCATCTGCTTTTTGTACACATATAATGACTGTGCAAACCTTTTTTTTTTTTGCATAAAAGCCAAGATTAAAGCAGCCACAGTCCAGCAGTACAAAGGAACAAGAGCTTTGTTTCCCTTTGGTTGGTTGTTGTAGGATGCTATTAAGGCTAATTAAAAAAAATATAAATCTAACTGGTAACAGCCTCTCACTGTAGGCCCACAGTCTAAGAGACATCAGTCAAACCTTTTGATTATTTTAAAATTGGTTCCCTGCAAAATAATCTCTTCTCTGATGCACAAAAGCTTATGTGCAGCGCTCACTCCTCACGGTGCTTTTTCAGACTGGAGACAGACAGTGCTGTGATGCAAGTTCAGCAGCTCAGCACATGTTATTCCCTAGGGCATAATGAGTGCTGGCAGGACCATTTCTTTTATATTTCCATCCTAGTTTACTGCTAATTATATAATCTAGAAATTATTCCCCCTCATTTTTTTCCCTTTTATTACTCATGTTTCTCTCTGTAACCTCTCACAATTCCTTCTCTTCAGTAAATGACAATTTCATTTGCACTTTCATTGTAAAAAAACCCCAACAAACCAGCCCATACCTAACACTGCAAAGACTCACTGCACAGCCGCAGGTGACAGTTCATGAAAAAGCCCAAAGAACAACAGAGCTGCTGACCTCTCTCTTTTGCCTTGGCATTATTCAGTCAGGGCAAGTAGAGGGGAGCATATCTGTCCTGCTCCTGCAGCACAGCTTTCACTTTAAATGCTACAGTCTAGCAGCAGATGAGTCCCAGTTTACATGTGATGAGGGTTTGAGCCCTACCTGCAGGTTGTCACACATCTCCTGGCTGTACGTCAGGCGCTGGATCTCTGTGGGAGAGCTGAGGTACAAAGCCTGCCCTTCATTAGTGAAGCAGAAGGTCCGTGCTATCCTCATGTCTGTTACGGGCAAATAGTTGATGTCCAGCAGTGGGCGAAGGCTGGGCAAGCTGAGGAGAAGCAGATTCTCAGGTTAGTCACCAGCTGCCACACATGGCACACCTGCTCTGTGGCTGCATTTTAAACCAACATTGAAGTTTATGCTTCAGTTAAGTGCAGTTCTAAGCTGAAAAACTCTGCCAGAAACATGCTGTCTTCTCATCATACTTTGTTTGCTTGAATAGAGAAGTTTCAGCTGCCTTGCCTCAGTGATCCTAAGGTTTCTGATGCTGTCTGGATTTGGGATGCACATGTAGCACAGTACAGCCTGGGCCACGTGGCTGGAGAGTTTGTAGGGTAAGGCCTCTCCCCAGTTACAGCATGGGCATCTGCAGGAAATGGCACGGTAGGGCTCTGCTTCCACCCTTGCAGACAAAGGCTTCAGCATTGCCTTTGAGTCCTCCAGCTTCTCACAGTTTGCTGTTTTGAACAGCACTTTCTAGAATTTAAATGGCCTGGCCAGGAAAAGGGGGTGTGGCAAGGTGAGGGTATGACCACAGGGTTATTGCATAGTCAGCTCCCTGAGGGAGGTGACAAGGAAGGGAAATCAGGTGCTCTGAACAGAAAGTCCTTGGAAACAGCAAGAGTGGGACTTGCTACTTCACACGGGATAAATGATACTCCTGCTATGGCCGAGTTCTATACTCCTCTATACCTGACTCACCATAACTAAGCAAAATTATCAGTTTTCTTTCATGGTAGTTAAAAGTCATCAACCATCAACAGTCCTGTGCAAGGGATTTCTATGAAAAAAGGGAGCTTGCTTCGCTGTGCACCTGCCTTAACTCCCCGTGTGGAGACAGCCCAAGGAACAGGCATGGCTGCGGCGAGGCAGGGAATTAAATGCACCCACCAGGGAGTTAACGCAGAGCATCAGGCACTCAGGACCAAACACAAGTGGAATGTGAACAGCATTGTGCCACTTCTTTGCTTAGTTTTGCCACAAGGTTAGTTAGATAAGTACCTCAGTGTCATGATGTGCCCATTGGCACAAAAGCACGCCAGACAGACGCTGTTACAGAGGGTGACCACATCTGCTCGCAATAAAAAGGACGTTTCGGTGATGTTGTGGACATAAAGACATGTTTGGGAAGGCAATGAGAAGACTTTGGCTTGTTTTTCTGAACAAATGACTGCAAACTGATGATCACCCATGTCCTGGGAGGAGGATGGGGAATGCATGACAAGTTTCCTTTTCCTTGTTTTTTCACCATCATCAGCACTGTGTGGATCCCTCCATACTTCATACGGTGGATGTGTCAACGTCCCCATGCAGTCCAAGCACGCGAAGGTCAGCACGGCTCCTTTCAGTGTCAGAACAGTGCCTGCAGAACACAGTTTCCTCTCACTGATACTGGCACCACAATCAGACTGGTTGTCAGCACTGCAAATGCATGCAGCACAGCTGACATTCAGCTTTTGTAAGTAGAGCAAACACATTAGTCTAGCTAACGTGACTAGTCTTGCTCGCTCAGTCCTTTCTGACCATGCAGAAAGGTGATCAAGCAGCCTGCCAGCACTGAAAAAGTATCAGGCAGCCGATACCTATAATAATGGATATAATACGTGCTACTGAATACCATAAAGACAGCTTGTTGTTTATCTCTACATTAAAAAAGCAGCATATCTACTCCCCAGCAGTAAAACTGCCCTTCTTAGTCTGGTGACCTTCCAGAATTGTTTTTCTAAACAAAGTGGAGGTGGGAAACCTCTGTTCCTGTGCATTCTCCGTGTTTTTGTCCATTTTTTAGGTGCATACTGCCTCTCCTCAGACCTGACCTCTCTCAGCCCTCTGTTCCCTCTGCTACACCATCTGTCACTCACTCAGCCAAGGATCTCTCCTGGTACAGCAACCTGCCAACATTTTTGTTTCCTTTCCTGAATTCCATTCTGCTTCTCTGCAGCTTTCTGATAGTGAGACAGCCAAACTGTTCCCAGCATCCCAGACAGGACTGCACAAAGGACTGAAATTTCATGATACAAAGGAACTCTGCTAATTTCCCTGTCCTCACAAGAAACATTTGTCCATGACACATGGCGATTTTCGCAACTAACACAACCAAAGTGTCCCAGTCCATGAAGCTGCAGGTGCCTCATGGGAATCTTTACCTGCATGCCAGGTAGTGAGTGACCATTGCTGGAGACATGTATTGAGAAATTTCTGCCCAAAAGGCCATAAAACCCCACGCAGTTATACCCTCAGCTGTACCAAGACAGATAAGAAACAGGAAAGGAGCTGCACTCTTACCACTTGGCGACACCATGACTGGCTCTGACTGCCGTAAGTCGTCGCTAGCAGGCAGGTTAAGGGAGAGGATTAAGACCATACCGAGGCCTGTTCCAACCCAGAGACAGGGGGAGACAGCAGAGTCGTTCTTTCTGGCAAAGGACTCCATGAAGTACAAAGCTGTAATTGCCTCCTTTGAGTCCCTGTCAATACTGGACACGCTGGAGCTTCGGGAGCGGCTGAAGGAGTTTTCCCTATTTTCTGCATAAATAAATACAAGCAAACAGGCATAAATTGGCATTCCAAGAACAGGCACAAACCTGCAGCAAATACAAACTCCCTGTGGAGTACAGAAAATACAGAGGTTTTGTAACCTGAGCAAACATTCTGACACTAGCATGATGCCAGCTTGCTGTCAGTGTATAAATAAGTGTGGAAAATGCTGTCAGACTTCATCAGTTACATCTGCATTAGAAATAGCTGCTTATTATGGAGATTAGCATGGACTAATTAGAATTTACAACAGCCTTAGCTCAAAGGACTTGTTCTAAATAGCACAAAATAATTTTAGACCCATATGTTACCAATGCATTTAAAATTAATCCATGTATCTCATTGCTGCAGGACATGAAGGGAGATGCCATTACCAATTCCAGAGCACATGTCCTTTGCTCTTGTTGCCATCACTAGGATGTTCCAGTACTGCATTCACAGCCATCATTTATTGTCAAGCTATTAATAACTGCTCTCTGGGGAACAGACACCCATTGCTAAACTGAGCTTGCAACCAAAATGTCTCAGGGTACAAATCGACTCTGGCTTCCCAGGGAGTGAAGTGAGAAATCTGCTCTGTGCCCTTGGCAACAACTGCAGAGTGAGCTGGCAATGAGTGGTTCATCTTCCTGCCTAAGCTTTAGCAGGCAACATCGAGAGCCAGCTGGAGACAGAGCTGTGTTGTCCTCACTGCAAGTACACAGGTACAGAGACTGAGCTTTTCAGAGAGAGGTAACAGTGAACACGATCTGACTGTTGTGGGGCTAAGGAGCTCTGCTTTGCTTTGCCTAGTGCCAGGCAGGAAGCACAGAGCTGTGCAAGGGAGTCCCTGGAATTAGCAGCAACTGTCAGTGGCAACACAGTGGATGCTACACAGCACACCAAGGCTAAGAAGTTCCTGAAGAGCAAAGAAGATGGGAGTAGGGCTGGCTGCTGGCAAAACAATTTGTGCCAGGGCTGCTGTTTACCAGTCTGCAGTCAAAATGGGGGTTAGATCATTGAAAGGTCCACATGCTCTTCTGCAACAATAACAACTGGCCAGGAGGGTCTGGAGATGGAGAAATAGTTGAAGCTACTGGACCTGAAATAAAGGGCTTGGTTCTGAACCTACAATTATGAAGTAGATCTGTATCTGGTAGGAAATCCTATCCCTTGTATAAGTCAAAAGAGACTCAGCTCTTCAGAGCCAACAGAACTGTCTGAAAAGAGGAATACTTTCTGCTATTGTTGAATAATAAAATTAGAAAACGACTTTCTCACATACTCCAACTTAAAACCGAGTTAAGTCTCATGTTGTTTACATGGCTTCTGCTCTCCATCAGAAACTGTTTTTGCTGGTGAATCTATTCCTCAGACAACATATTGCAGCATTGTATGCCCCTACATAGATGCCTCAGTGCAAACTGCTGAAGTCATCCTCCTCACCACGACTACCTGTGGAAGACTGGAGAGAACCATGGGAAAGCACTACTGGAACCACACCAAGCATTACTGCATACACTACCTTAAAAGCTGGCACACAGGGATGGGGGCAGATTCTCCTGCTACTCTTCCACACTTGGGCCACCTTCTGCTCTTTGAGGGCACGTGTAACTTGTCAAACAGGAGCTTCACAGGATAGCTGTCCCTGGCACTTCAGTGAAGAGAAACTTATGTCTATTTGAAACTTCCAAGTACTGCCCTCACCCCATTTCTTTTCCATGTAGGCACTGTTGTAGCTCTCTAGTTCTATCTCAGTACTGTTCAGTGTAGCTACATAAAACTTGTTGGTACCTCTACAAACACAGCTTCTAATACCTTGAGAATTAGTGTCTCCCATAACCCCAAGCACTTGTACTTCTCCTGCAGTGGACTAGTTGGTCCAGCTCCTTCCTAAGCAGTGACAGCTGCCAGGTAAAGAAAGGAAGGCAGTAATTTCAAGGTAGAGATCATCTGGCCTCCACATATATATATATATTTTTTTTTTCCTCCTAAAGGGTACCTAGTTTTAAAAAAAAAATGTTATTATGTAATTCATTTTCTCTTTAACAGGTGTATTAATATCACAGTCACATAAAATGCAAATATGGTAGGGCTCAAACTAAGGAAGATGTTGAAAGGACAAATGCAGTTAGTGTAGGCGACACACACAGAACTTAAAATATGTGATGTGCCATTTGCATGTGTCATCAAGCTTTCTCCCTCCCTAAATTAACAAGAAATGTTCCTCACTCCTGTGCAGTACAGTTAACTAATACATCTCTGCAAAACTGACACTAACAGATAGAATCTTTGGGACATTTTTGGGAACACACTGTGCCTTTTCTATTAAATATACTACTTAAACTGAAATTCTAAAGACCAGCAAGACATATGTCAAAATTTGATGTCGTTAAACATATCTGAACAGCAAAGGCTGCAATTGCTATGTGACTTTATTGGCTGTCTCTAAAGCAAGGTAGAAATCTCTGCTCTTCCTAGATTTCAAGATAAAATTTAGTCAAGGCTCATTCCCTGGGACTCGTTTCTCAAAAGATTCTACCCCAAATTATTTATCTAGAAACCACTCCATTGTATCCTAGAGAAACATAAAAGCACTTCCTTTGAAAAATGACATCCCATCCTCTCTAAACTGACCTGCCAGTCTGCAGCAAACCCAACCATCATATTTCAGGCTTTTTTTCTTATATTTTCCTTTTCTCACTCTGCATGATGGGTGTAGCAAGAATGTCAGGTACAACATTTTTCTGCAGGAGTCTGAACCAGGACCACAGGATCTCCTTGCAACCCAGGTCAAAGTTTATTTGGACCCTCTGCTTCAGTGAGTGGACAGAACATTCATTTCTGAAAGGCTACTCAGTTCTCTTTCCATCTTTTCCTCCTCTGCAGAACACCCTGCTACATGACATCTTGTCTGAAATGTTCTCCAGCCTCTAGATTGACCCTTGCTTTGAGGAAGCCCAGTACTCTCTTTTCTCTGAGAGGCACGTATCCAACTCCCAGGATCCACTGGCTCCCATACGGCCCTCTCAGACTACCACGTCTTTTTTCCTCTTTGTCTTGCAGACCTGAATTTCTTGGCTCTCCCATTTTTTTTTTTCCTCCCAAATAGGTCTCCAGGCTATTTCTGCAGGTAGCAGCAGAAGAACTGGGAGCACCAGCAGAGGAGTCCAGTATCCCCTGAGAGCTAATGAGTGACTGCAATTTGGGAGATGCTGCTGTTCAGGCTGTTAGATGATGAACACCCCTGAGCAAAAGCATTGTTACCTTCAGTCAGAGCATTTCAAAAAGCTGCATTCTATGGGTTAAGACCACACAATATGAACACCACTACTTTCCTAACAGTAATTCTGCTTTCTTCAAAACGTTCTCATTTCAGCCCCGCCCTACGCATGGTTTGGCTTAATGAGTTGCAGACGGAAAGTCAGGAACCAGGTTTCTTTGTGACACTGGACTGGTTGTTAAAATCAAGCTATGAGCCAGCAGCACACAAATAGAACTCTTCTGACTTAAAAGCAACCACAAAGCCTCTAACTTGCTGCCCACCTCACCAACAGAAATACACAGGACACTTCAAGCCACATGCCAGGTTAAAAACAGAGGCAGTGTTTTGGAGTCTTACCTTTGTTCATCCATGTGCGAGCAGTATAGTGACACTCGTCCTGTGAGAATCTACTGATCCCATGTAATTGCTGAAGCATTGCCCGTCTGGAAATGTAACCTACTGCCATAAAGTCACATGCATTGCAAAAGGACAAGAACAATTGAGCCAACCGTCATCATGACATTTATATGAAAGCAGCCCTGAGCAGTTCCTGTCCTAGCTCCTTCCCTGCCTGGCAGAGTGTCCTGCTGCAGTGCAGGTGTCTAGGAAGTTTAATTTAGGATCTGGGGGGGTTTCTGAGAAATTAAAAGACAACTGGAGTAAATTATTCCATGTGTTTCAACCGTTACTTGTTACTGTTACACAGAGATTGCAGAGAATTTTTTTCCCTTTTGACTTCCATTTGCTTAGCAGAAATAAAGCCCGAACTTCCTGACTTTCTTATAGCATTAAAAAAAAAAAAAAGTATGCCATGTCCAGGGGAATGTTCTCACTTGTCTATTCTCAACTGCAAAGCAAAAGCCTTGTAAGTGGAACACATCCTCACCTATCATACCTTCCAGGAAATTGTCATTTTTCTAAAACAGTGGAGGTACCATTTACACAGAAGTATGAAGTATTTTTTTCATGAGGCTAGAAATCATGAAAATAGAACTATCACTTGTTACTAGAAATGAAAAAACTCAACCTCACAGTGACAAAGATCAACATTTTCACTGCAAACATTTGCATTCATTACTGGAGAGTTTTGCAACTGATTGTCAGTGTCTTGGATGCTATTTATAGGTTCTTTCCTGGTTTTAACATAATGAGATCTGTTTATGAAACATATCTAAAACTGACCTTTTATGACATGGAAATTGATATATTCTGCAAACAAAGGTAAATGGTTTGTATTTGCCTCACTTGGAGAATTCTAAAAGTTTTAATCCCAAACACCAGACTTAACAGAAGCCAACAGAACTATTTAAAACATTTGCCAGTTTAAGATCATCATCTTAAAATTTCAAGAGAAATCTGTCACTTTAAAAATTACATAGTCAGGAAAACATGCAAAGCTCTGAATGCCAGTGGAAATGCACATCAAAGGAATTATACCTCAAACATGATCCTGCACACAGTAACATCACAGAG
This sequence comes from Formicarius rufipectus, assembly GCA_013399695.1. Classification (NCBI taxonomy): domain Eukaryota; kingdom Metazoa; phylum Chordata; class Aves; order Passeriformes; family Formicariidae; genus Formicarius; species Formicarius rufipectus. The sequence continues at coordinate 327,341 of VXAU01000315.1, read as the reverse complement.
ACACAGAGACCAAATCATATTACTGGCGGCAATGCTTCAGCAACAGGGAGGAGAAAGGGGCAGGAAGTACCACTACAGGATTTTCACACGTTTGCTTGGCTATAAAAACAGCTTTAAACACCTTTTAACAGCACCACTCCGAAGCTGCATTCGACAAAAAGCGATTCACTAGAAAGCAGCAGAAGTCGTCTTAAGCTTAAGCACAAACAACGCAATAAGAATCTGAAATTTTACTGCAAATGATTTCCTAACAGATCGACTCAAAAAAGTTACCCTAAAAATAAGTCGAAAAGCCTGTGAATACACTGCTCGCAGAGCACTGCAGCCAGGGTGGCCACACCTGTGCTGACACGGAGCTCACAGCTCCGGGATGCTCGACCCTCCCTGGAGAAAGTTGTGACAGGTATTTCCCTGAAGTTGCTACGGTTACAGCAGCGTAACCTGAGTGTGAGCACACTGACACAAGACTGATGGGAATGACGGCAAATAAAGGCCTGAAAGTGAAAACAGATTCAAGTCACCAGACTTGGATCTTAATTTTGATATTTCCAGAATATGGTAAAGTTCAGGCTTAGGGTTTAGTTCAGCATGTTTTAAAAACAGAATGGAACTGTTAGAACTATTCTTCATGTTGAAAGGGAAGTAGAAATAGGCACTTTCAGAGAAATATAAAAATGTGAAAGATCTTTACAATAAGTAATCTATAAAACTTCCATTTTAAATTGTATGAATCACTTCCCTTGACATATACAAGCAAACTGTCTTCACATTAAGATCACTAAGAGCTCAGTTTGGACTATAAACTTGGACATATGTTTTTTAATTAAAGGCATCACAATTCTCTAGAACTTAAATCCCAACCAATCCGTTCTGCTGAAGCACTCATGAAGAACTGATGGTTTGGGAAAGAATAACTTGTTATATAACTTTCATATATGGAAGCACCCAAGAAAAAGGCAGAGACAAAAGGCATCATTGAGGATGATGAAGCTGTGGCAGTGCAACAACACTGCCTCCACACCTTTCTTTGTCCTGGTGACCTCTGCATCCACCCCAAGTTGCCATGAGGGTGAGGGTTCAGAGATCCACAAAGCCTGCACCTGGAGGGACACTGAAGTTAGAAGAGGCAGGCTGAGAGAAGCTCTGTGCATGTAGCAAAACACTTTTATGTTGACCTGGAGTGATTGCTAGCAAGGAAAAAACACTTAAGTAGAGCATGCAGTGCAAATCACACCCTCAAATTCAACATGCCTAGAGCACAGTGTGAAATTAGCTTAACCTGGAATCAAATCATCATTAAAATTAAAACTGACTAGATATTCATTAACTGCAAGAGCAGCAAAGTTTTCAAGCAGAAGGTTCTTTCAAAAACAAAGAAAATGTGCAGAAAGAAATAAAATCAATCCTAACATCCCAGTAGAAACGTACTCTGAGGAAAAACCAAACATGAGCTGTATATCTAGCTCAACGGAGCAGGAATTCATGCACCAGCAGCTCACTTGCATCCAGGCAAGGCTCTTCGCCATTTCTTCCCAGACCTTTTCTAGCCACTATCACAAGGCACCTCACTTTTTTGCCAACCTCCTCCTAATGTTTTTTCCAGAGACATAGGTCATTACAAACTCTGTTGTGACCAGATTTAGGCAGACACACACTTAAACTCCATTTAAACCTCTGAGGAAAACCAGTGTTTAGATATGATAAAGATTATGATTCAGTCTGAACGCCATTGGCTTTTTGCAGTCCAGTGGCTGTAGCACTCAACAGAAAACTGGAGGCTGTAGGCACAAATCAGCTTAGAGGACTGACTTAATTCATCCATCATGTATGTATGTATGTATCCATTCATGCCTTCTGCACCTGTGGCCACCAGGTATAAAGAGGAACAGCATTCTTCAAGTCTCCCTTACAAGCTGAGCCCCTGATGCTCAGCTGAATGTTTGAGGTTTCTGGACCTTCTGGTCCTATTTTTCATTTACTGTGGACCTAATATAAAATATGAATGTGTTCTAGGGAACTCAAAAACCATGGGCAGGATCTAGAAAGTGAACTCCCTCTTGCCATAACAACCTCCTTTCTAGGCATGGCCTCTAGCAGATTTCCTGGGCAAGTGTCATGTCCCATCTATTTGGCTGGGACATCCACTCTCAGAAGCACACTCACTTGTCATCCTAAAGAGGTGGATTGAAGTAGGTGGACTGAACTGTCCCCTTACTTCCAGGATCAGTTGCCATTATTTTTATAATCTCTCTACATTTGCTTTCTAAGAGGAAGCAGAAAAGAGAAGGCTTTTATTTTACCTACAGTAGTAAACAAGCACACGCACACTCTTTCAGAAATATTTGACTTTGCAGTGGCCATGAAACCAGAAGTGCTGTGATTTTGCTAAATACAGGAAAAAAATACTTTCAGCTTCCCTATAACTTTTTTTCCCCCCCCCTAAATAAAGCTTTCTGCAGTAAGAAACACAGGTTTTAAATACAGAACAAATCTTCTATGCAACATTTTCATCTGATTCTCTGCACAGATAAGAAAAGTGATGACAAACTGAACAGTTAGTGGAGGTTGTGGTTTACCGTAGTGTCTCTAAGCTATTTCCTATTAGTCTTACCAGTTACAGTGGTGTAAAGTAACATTGCTATCAAAATTGAAATGATTTACAAGCAGAACCAACATCAGAATCCCCTCCCTGAGAAATAAATGAAAAAAAATCAAGGCAAGAGCTTTTCCATCTGCTACAAAAGCCTAGCTGTGACAAGTCATGGCACTAAGGGGCCTTGTGAAGCGTGGTGCCATGACTGCTGTGACATGCCCACTGTCAGTCTGGCTGCCTGCTTGGGTAAGGAAGTTCACCAGAAATCATCCACTCTGCAATACGGAGAGTATTGGCAAAGGGAACTTGGCAGAGAATATGAACTGTTCTGAAAACCTGCCAGAGAAGCAATAACCTCCTCAGAGAATTAATTTCTGCAGTTAACTACCCTTGTGATCAAAATGAATCCCCAAATGTCTTAAGTTGGGCTTCTGCCTTAGTAATTTATGTCCTGTTCTTTTCTCAGCAGACATGGTTATCTGATTTATTCCCTTCCTCTCTGTAGGACCCTGCCAAGCATTTGAATAATTTTGTGCCTTTTTTCCAATAGTTTTCTTGATCAAGCAACCAGGTTGTTTCTCTGTTTCCTTGGAGGCCAAGGCCTTTGAAAACTGTACCAATCATCTTCTAGGCTATCATTACATACCTCACATCCACATGTGGGCTTCAGACCCAACAGACCCAAGAAAAAAAGAAGCCAATGCTAAACACAGAAACGTCCCTCTTCCATCTCCACCTCACCACATGGGAAGGAAACTTCATGGTCACAGTGCAAAAAAATCCAATGTGCAGTGCACACAGCACTGCTGGAGACAGTTTAGCAATGCAACTGTAAATGACAAGAGAAGAGCTGATATAAACTTTATGTAAGTTCCACAGGAAATACTGCAGTGCACGGCACGACAGCAGCTGAGTTTGGCTCCTTGGGCAGTGGGCTTTTCCTAAGGTAATCCCTCAGTATCATAAGACCCCGACCACAGCACACTACACTTCCAAGAGCAAGTATCAGTCCTTCTCTGTGACTTCACACATGGTTTAATACTGAGAAAAGCACAGAGAGAACTGAAGGCTTTGGAAACCTTGTTATAGAAACAACAGACCAAAGTAACAGCATGACACACATACACAGTAAATTATTCTAAAATGTAAAAAAACCCCAAACCAACCAAACAACAAAAAGACTCAAAAACTTGGCACTAAAACCAAACCCCAAAATCTACCAGGGGAAAAAATCTGGAAGCCTCTGTCAGCCTATCTAGAGTGTTTTTTAAAAATGTTTATTCTTAGCAAAAAATTTGAATAATAAAAGCAGTTTAAGGTATATATTGTATACCAAATACTATGCGGTTTCCAAAACAGACTGGACAACATCATGCAAGTGAAAGAAAAACAACTTGTCCCTCAAACAGCTTTAGCCATTCTATATATATGCAGATACAAAAGAAAAACTTTAATTATAAAAGTATACTGGATCTGTTAAAATGGAAATTGTATTGTACTTGCCATGGAATTTTTGATAAGTCTATTAAAGAAAATAACTAAATACTCTTGAGTGGTTCGTTTTGCCAGCTCACAGTGACATTTCAATTGAAGTGCTCTGTATCAAATTTTAACTACATATAATCAAGAGTTAATCCAAAAGCTGAGGCCTGTGCTGAAACTCAATTAAACAAAAGCTAAAGCAAATTCAAAGACTCTCCTCTTAGCAATCTTAGAAAACTACAATGCACAGCAAAACCTTGCTAGGATTGCTTGTTCAGAGGCAAGTTTGTAGCACAAGACTTAAACGGTCTTTCTAGTACAAGGAGATAAAGCGGGACTAATTAAAAACTAAACAATGGGGAATAAAAATAATATTGAAAGACAGTTTTCTATCACTGCTGCTGGGAGAAAATACATTTGCAAACACAATATTTCAAAGGAAAAACTCAATTTTTTTCTTCACTTTCTTCCCAAGATATATAACCACATGTGGACATATGTAGGCAGAATACCCACATTTCTGTATGAATGCAGGCAAGGAGAAGAAAACAGCAAAGTCAGCCAGAACAAGCTCTTGATGGCAAGGGCAGAGATAACCCTTTGGAGAATGCAAAAATGGAATAACCAAGAAGTACCAAATCTGAAAGACTCCTCAGAGTTGGTTATAACACACAAAGCAAGGAGAATGGTGCTCCAGCACATGCATCTGTGCAAACATCCATTTGCTCACCAGCGATACAAGTATAACCACACAAAGTTCCCTCCCACAACAATTTTGTTTTTATTTTAAATGTAATTTTTTTCTTGAATTCAGTATTTTCTTTAATCTACACTTACAATTAAAAATTTAACTGAAATACAGATTTTATTTTCTTATGCAGAAAAGGAGAAGATGTTTGGGGTCTATTCATCTACACTGCATTTCTTGACCAGACTGGGACCTCTGCTGTTCAGCACTGACAGGGGACTTTAACAGGTTCTATAAATATGCTATGTTAGCACTCAGACTGAGATGGACTACTTTGGAACTGTGCCACAGGATAGAAGGCAAATGAGTCAGGGCACTATTTCCTACCCAAGGAAACTAAAAAAGTTTAATATAAACACTATTTCAATGTTTCTGTGAGGACATCTGCAGACAAAACTGGGTGCTAATTAGAGCCCAGAACTGGAACAGACCAAGACACGAGCAGTGCAAATGGCTACAGCCTGGAAGGAAATTCACTATGCTTGGAGATAAAACACATTCCCAATCCACAGAATGTTATCATAGGTCAGAATCTCTGTAAGGGTTTTCTTGACTAAGAATAATTGGTATTCATGTGTATATTTTACTACTGTTGATATTTAAAAGCACAATGTAGTGCTTGATAATAAAAAATGTAGTTTATAACCTGTGCAAGAAAGCCTTATCAAAGAAATACAATCATGAACTCCTGGAATCTCAAAAACTTATGGCCAGAAAGGACTTGAAGAAGTCAGAATTTAGAAGCTCAGCAATAGAATTTCCTATATTTGTGAGTTTGTTTACAATGCCAATAAATTCTTAAATATTGCGAGCAAAAAACATCTTAGTTAAAAGTATGTGAAAAGAAGAATCATAAATACTTAGAATCATAAATCATGGAATCATAGAAAAGTTTGGACTGGAAGAGATCTTTAGAGATCATCTAGTCCAACCCACTTGCAGTGAAGAGGGACAGCTTCCATTAATCAGGTTGCTCAGGGCCTTGTCCAATCTGACCTTGATTCCCCAGGGATGGGGAATCCACCAACTCTGTGGGCAACGTGTTCCAGTCTTTAACCACCCTCACTGTAAAAAAATCTCTTATATCTAACAATATGCTATTAAGAACTTGCAAGGATCTAATTTCCTGCTATATTAGAAATATATATATAAAATATTGAACAACTGCAGGATTTTTTACTGTAGCCATAAGAGTATTGCATTTATGAAACCAGGAGATACTACAGAACAACATATAACATTTTAAACAGCACAAGCAAGGATGATGAGGATATTGGGAAACACTCAGGTTTAAGCAGTAACAGCAATGATGCACACCTGGTCACCACCACTCTTCTACTCCTGCTATGTGGCTTTTGAATTATTGTTCTATGAGCATGAAAAAAAGATCAGCACTTTATGAACCTGAGTAGTTTGCAATATTTCAACCAGCAGGAAACAAGACAACTCCCCTCCATTTTCTTCCTATGATTCATCACTGCAAAGACATTCTTCAAAAATGTTTTTCTATATCAGGAATCCTTCGGCACAAGCAAAGAGGTGAGAGTCAGCGAAATCTTGACAATCAGCTAACAGGACTGAATTCAAAATAATTTATTGTGTGAAAGTTGCTTGAAAATACACTTGAAAATGCAGTTCCTATTGTACCAGAAGATCCAATTTAAATACGCAGATTTTGAACTCCTATGTGAGAGGAGAAGATTCATTTATTATTCTAACAGAGATCTTATGATTACTCACCAAAATATATTATCTTTTTAATCAAATAAAATAGAAGAGGTTGTAAAGAGCAGGAACTGGAAGCATTATTAAAAAAAAATAAAAATCCAAGTATTGTCAGTGCCTTAGAGGTAGGCTTAAAAAAGGTAAAAACCATGTATCTCCACACATAGGCTTCTTTTTTTTAATGTATAAAAAGTTCTTAATATTATTGAGATAACAAACTGATCAAAATTCTGCTTGGATAGAACAGTAAAATCCTAGCAAATTCTAACATGAAATACTACCATTCTAGTGAGGATATAAAATACGTATCTTGATTCAACACATCAGAATATAAAAAAGAAAAATGAAAAAATTCTTGGGAACACATCTATTGTTTGTTGCTGCATAAGCTTCTAAGTAGCCAATACATTCTTAGCAGAGAGAGGATTTTTAAATTTTATTTTGGAACAGCTGGACCAGAAGGTTTTGATCAAAGCCAGTTTCACAGTTGAGAGAGAATTCTTATACTCAGTATACTCTTGCTCAAACCTTCTCATCTTCCTTCTCCCTCACCCAGACTAAGGATCTCACCACCTTCCACCATACTATTTAGTGTAAAAACCTTGAGAAATACATCGAACCACTGGACAAAACAGTCTTTCTAGAAATTCAAGATATGTGAAGAACAGTAGAATGTCAGTCACACCAGACAGATCAGGCAGTAGAGCTGGAAGTGAAAAGACTAATACCACAGACATCTAAAAAAAAGTTTAGACAGGCTGGACAGATGGCTTTGCTTCAATGAGAGACTACAGATAACCAGAAAATTATTTTAGTCAAAAGACCTGCTGGAAGGTGACTGTATACAAACCCACACACTCAGGGACAGACTCAAACTATGCTAATATAAATTACTCTAAAGATTGTCTGGCTCGCTCTTGCAACAGTTGTTTCACTGAATTTACTGAAAGTTCTAATACTATTTAAGGACACCATTGATACTTTTAAATAGGGATTTTTTTACGTCACTTACTTTAACTTACTTCTGGAGCCTGAAAGGAAGTTAGATGACTATCTCTAAAAAAGACATACTTTTATATTAACCCTGAGAGGTATTATAATTACTGATGAACAACAGAAGTGAATCATGATACAGAAAACATCACCATGCCATCAAAAGTATCAGTGTATTACCAAATGTTTTATACACAAGGGTCAGTGAGACACTAAGGAGCTGTGGGTTCTGCCTGCCCCTGACTCAAACTTACTCTGGGAGGATGGGAGGCAAAAGAAAAGAGGCATAAAAGAATTAATTAGGAAGTACTGTGTAGTACTTCCTAAAGTACTTCCTAAATTAAAAGAATTAATTAGGAAGTACTTAATATGTACAAGTAGTGCTGGTACTGCAGCAGTATCTGCCTGCAAGAATTCCAGAACAGTTTGGTATTATATAGGATGAAGAAAAACACACAGCAATAGAAACCACTGTGGCAGTGATAAATTTTGCATCATGAGCTATTATATGACAATGATACTTACCTTATTTGTGTGGTGTATAAAGAAAGCTAGACAAAATGGTTATATAATATTCATAATCAGCAATTAATATGGAGGAAAAAGTTTGCTATTTTGTGTTATCATAAAGTAAAAAAAAAAAAAATGTCTCAAAGATTCTAGTGATTTGCCACTAGCAATAAAGGTATATGCAACAATTTGCATTTAAAAATACAAAATTAGACACTGAGTGATAGAATTCCCCTTGCTCTGTCTCCATTAACAGTCATAAAAATTAGGGAGTACTGGTTCCAGTTGTAAAGAACTTCTGTGGTCCAGACATTTCTGCAGGTGGGCAGGGTAGGATACAAACGCTCCTCATAGGACAGAGAGTTAGGGTCAAGTTGTTGTTGACTGCCTGTCCTATACAGTTCTACAGCCCAGACAACAGCCACAGGGGACTATTATCTCAGGCACTTAGGAAGTTATTCTGCAACTGGATTAAAAGTGAACCGTGGAATTTAAAAAGACTTAATTGTTAAAATTAATTATTTTATTCTTAAAATATTAAATTATATTTTCTGTTGTTTAAATACTGTTTTTTCATCTCCAAAACTGAACACAAGCAGCACTACAGGCCTTCACAACTTATTCTGATGCTATGCTTTCTCAGTTTTTGATAGACTGAAACTTTTTTACACAGCCAAGGCACTGCTCTGTTGTAAGAATGTTGGGGGAGCTGGAAGCATGGGACACGGGGGTCAAGGACACCAATCACAGAGTAGGAACACTGTCAAGACTGAAGAAGAGCATGTCAGCTGAATCCTCCTACTTAAACGATCAGTGGTGAAATAGTTGGCACTGCTGCAATTAAAATGTGCCTGTTTCAAGTGTTAAGCACAATGCACTGCCAGAGTGGTCCACTTTCTATCTCTCAAATTCATCAAGACTCAGCACTCAGGTAGATCAAGATTTGAAAACTGATTTTTCAAGGATTAAAGGAAGAAATGCATTCTAAATGAAAAAGTAAAAAAAAAAAGAAGTATTATGGGTTATAATATTACTGTAAATGTTGGCCAGGGATTGTGGAATTTTATAAAGTCTTCAGTACCAAAAAGTATATACATACATATAAAGCCTGAACTTACATTCTAAAAATATCTTACTCATTTTCAGACTTGGTAAGTAAAGACAATGAGAGTTTAAAATGTTAGTACTACCAGCTGTCACAGTAAGTGAGCATAAGCTGCTGCGAACACTCGCTTCTCCAGAACAACGCCCCCAGTCCATAGGGGCAGGGAGATGCTGGAGTTGTTGAGGTTCAGCACAATGCATCCTCAGGCAGCACAGAGCTCAGGAGCAGCCTTGTTAGTAACAACACTAACACACAGGGCTTCCCCTAATTCCAAACACTCAGATGAAGACAGCAGTTGAGGGCGATGACTTGGACAAGGACCATGCTAAACTTACTTGCTACCACACCTCGTGAGAAATTCATGAATACCTAGCAAGATAGTCATGGCCACCCACCTTCTGTGGTGACTGGCAGAGAAATCTCCATGCAGGCTGCAGACTGGGCTTTTCTGAAGGGGGGCCTCCCGGGCCCTCGGCGGTTTGCTCTTGAGACATCTGCACTGGAAAGACGTTTTCCTGAGCTGCAGCTCTGGGATGTTGGACTTGTACAGTGACCATTCACGTGATCTGGAAATTGAATGTAACAAGTGCTAGGTAAAGTGTCAGCTCCCAAAACCCAGAATGGAGGAGTGATGTATGTTTTGATATTCTCTTCTGAGAATACCTACTTATTTGTTCTGCCAACCCATCATGTGCATGTGAAGAATAACTCACTATATCTTTAAGGTATAGTTTGAAAAACCCAAGGGACACAGAACTGGTATGTCCTTATCGCTGCAGATCCTACAGCATTTTGCTGACCTATGCACACAGGCAATTTAACAAGGTATTGTTGGTAACACTGTCAGCCCTGATGTTGTGTCTCCTAACAGATACTAAGTAAATGTGAACATTTTCTTTCCTTTTTTCCCCCTCATAAAGAGCTGCAAGTATAATTTACTATAGAACAGGGTTCAGAGATGGGCTTCTTCCCTCCCTGACTCAAAGCTGCACGAAACAGGCATCTAACTGCCACTATTTGGGATAATCATAAAACTAGCCATGATACTGTTAAGTATTTAATTCTTTATATACCACATAGATTTGTTTTACTGCTAAGGAAACTGACTGCTGAACAATTGATTTGTCTGCTACAGATTTAGAGATAGGAGGCCAAGTCCTTGGACCCCTGCTAGAGGCTGCAGTCAATGAGCACAGCATATGCTGCTGTCTGATGGGGAGAGAAACAGAACACGTCAGCCTCAACCTCTGCCTGCATTCCTCTGTTCTGTCGCACTGCAAGCAGGTCTTTAAATCACAACATCCACTGATGAGGGCTTAGGTAAGAGTTCAGAACTGGACTGGATTATAAAACATTCACACAGTATTTTCCCTCCTCTCACGCTGGGTAAGGCAACATGAGAAGAATGACTGAACACAAATTTCCCTTCAGCACATGAAAGGAAACACACCCAGGTATAACTGAGTTAGTTTTGGTCAGAGGGTTAATGTAAGTACACAGGAGGTAACAAGCAAAATAAAAATTCAGATTCATGAAAAACCAGAGTATTTCACTTGAGACTGCAAAAGCTCAATACAATAGGTAAGGTTAAGCTTGACATTTCTGCCTTAATTTTAAATTTCAGGTTATTTATATCTGAGAATGAGATTAGTCTAATATTTTGTATATAAGTATATTCAGTCAATTGTCTTTGACTTGTATTGTATCCAAGGAAAGATGAATGTTACTGTACCAAGATAAATTTATTTCTTGGATACCATGCCATGACAGCTCCACTGTGCATTATGAAAAGCTATTTCTATGTTAAGACTCCATATTCTACACTGAATACTGCATATGGTGTGCCATCACATTTAGTCTTCAAATGTGCAAGCCATGTCCTTTCCATGGGAAAGCAGTTCAGGCTTATTGAACAAAGCTGGAAAAAATTGTTCAGTATTACAGATTAGAAAGCAATTTAGTATCTGTACTGCATAATGAAATAGCACTGTAGGAGACACAACTTACACGATTCTTATCATATTTCCTAAATACATAGCTATTAACTGAGCTAACAGCAGATTTAAAACTGACGTGGATGACTCATTCAATTTTTAGTTAGGAAATTTTCCAAACTATGCTGGAACTATTAATATATTTCAGCAGAAAGTCCTTTGAGATCGGGGGCTTTTGTTCAAGGGCACAGGCTGACTGTTCAACCTCAGCAACAGACATCCTCATCCAGCTGCTTCCTTTCTTCAAAATTCAGTTTGTGTGAAGGTGTTTCAGCATGATATCTAATTATCTCCAGGGGGATCCTAGGAAGTGGTGAGGAACATAACAGAGTGAAAAAGAATCATATTCTATAGAAACATCAACAACATTTGTGAGCCCTTTTCCCTGAACATCATACAGAATGGCCACAACACAGCAAATCCCCTACTCACTATGCCACGTTTTAAGAGAAATGCTGCTCAGTTTCTCTTAGTATGCTCGCTTGCCTCAGTTACCTTCTAAGGCCCACGTTAAATAAAACCAGTCATTAGGATCCGGGTACCTAAATCCATTTAGTTGTTTTGACAATGCCTTTCTGAATAAACAAAGCCAGTTCCTGGGTAGGAAAAAACCCCAGGCTTCATCCTAGAGGGGATCTCGTAGGGATATCTCTTCAAGTACTGCAGTTGGTGAAACATTGGTGAGTGCTACAACAATGGGCAGAAAAGGGAGCTTAGTGATCAGCCACAAACCTTTCTGTAATTTGACACTGTTCTCTGCCTCTGATTAGATATGATTATTTTTAAATGTATCTAACAAGAAGCAATGCAGGTTTTGAAGCCTTTGATTGTAAAAACAAAAAACCATTGTAAAAAGACTAAGATAAATTATGGGAATCATGACTGCAACATTTTTCCGGAGAAACAGATAACAACCCAGCAGAAAAACCACTCAGATATATGAGAAAATTCTATGTGTATATTTAAAAATTAATTTATCACATTTTTTATGCTATAAGCTCAGTGATACAAAACATTTCTAAAGAAAGGCTATGTATTATTTCAGAAAGGTTTCTTACTGCACTGTCTGAAAAAAGATGAAGTGTGCAAGAAAAGCAACAAGACAGAAAACATACTAGCTTCCTACAGAGTACTTCCTAAACAAGACTGAGAATGTTCAAGATTTTGGCCTTTGCCAAAATGACTGCAAAGATTAACTAGCCCTCTGAGATCTGAGTCACCTGATTCTCCTTTGCCATAACAGATGTCTCCCAATCACCCCAAAGAACACAGAAACAGGAGGCTTGTAAAAACATGTCTTTTTTCCAGCTTTGTTTGATTTGTAAGAAAGAACAGAATTTTAGCTTTTGTCCTTGCTGGATTGCTGCTTCTGTCACATGGTCACTGCGGCTTTTCGCAGTTCAGAAATATTAATTGATATGGAGCATCAGTTGATACAGGAGACATTAACATTGGTTCTTAGGCAGCAGTCCCTGGATTTGTGCTGGTGACACAGCAGTGCAAAAGCTCCCAACTCTCCTTCCTTCTGGAAGAGGCACATAATAGTTGCTGAAGAAGAAAACACTGCACAAAATTCTTGTCTACCTCTGCATTTCCCATCACTTCCTATCTGTTTCCATGGGTGCTGCTGTCCATGAGGTCAATGGAATGTGCATTATACTCTCTGGTGCTCCCAGATTCCTTCAGCAGTGACCACACTAACACACTGTGGGCTCAGTGGAGCCTATCCTTCAAGCAGTCTCCTGACTAAGAGCTATCCCACTCCCCAGGGGAGCAGCCTTTCCTCCTGTATGTGGATAGTGAACTACATTGCCAGGGCTCAATCTGTAGATACTCTGATTGTTCATTAAAAAACATAATTTTTTATGTTTTTACTGGAAGTAATCATTGCAGATTACCCCTTTGGTCCATTTTATACTGACTTAACTCTAATGGTTTGATAAAGCAGCTGGTAACACACTGTATATGAAATGTATTAAAATATATAAAAGATAAATGAATGACAAAAAATCTTCTAATGTTCTCCAGGTGCTGTTTCTACAGTGCATATCCTGGTTGTTTGCCTTTGTTTGGGCCCATGGCCTTACCCATACAAATTAAAAATGCTTCAGCTACCCCTGCTACCAACCAGTAGCACCAGTCAGTGCCACGTGCACCCCCCAATCTGCTTAGAAAAAAGCAAAGACATCTGTGCTGGATGTAAGGCAAGAGTGACACACAAAATACCAGCGAGAGGATGAGACTAAGAGGAGCTGAAGAAGTGACATTAGTTATTGTGAACCTGAGGAAAGATGCCTTATGAGAGATGCAATGTGCAGCATGACAGTGGCAAGCCTTCTGGACTGCCTCAAATTAATCTAGATTTTTTTCAGGTGTATTGCACAAAGAGATTATATATATATATATATATAGGTTGATTTTCGTTTACACTTAGTAAGGTGTGTGTTACACAACCTGCCTGATTACAAACATACAACTATTTTAAGCTACATGGTGACCTCTGGAAAAAAAAAAAAAAGGCAAAAGGAACCAGCAATTTACACATGACAAGATGAACACTTGTCAAAATCCAATGTATTTAAAATGTAAGAAAGAAGAAACACATTTGCAGTTACTGCCTAGCAATTTTTTACACTAGACATAAGAAATTAGAAAAAAATATGAGTAACCAATTCTTTCAGTTTTAACAAAGGGATAAATTCACACAGAGAAACTAGCTGAAAACCAATTCTTCCTAATGATCTGAGAACAAAGGAACTTAAATGTGAAAAATTAGAAGCATTATAATATCATCTTAAGTTGTAAGGAAGTAACCAATAAAAGAGCAGACAAGAGAACTAGAGAGAGATGCTTAAATAGGAGTAGAAAGAACCTGAAAAATAACTCCCAGCGAAACTCCTCAACAATTGTTGAAGACTACAATCTCTACTGTTAAAGGGAGGAAAAGTCCATCTGTTTCCACTGAGGGATTTTTGTGTACTGTCAATACATTAGATTTTGAGTAACAATTATGGGGGTGACTACCCTGTACTTTTACAAAGCAAAGAGATACACATTAGATTCAGGAAAAAAAGAAATCTCAAAACTGTACAAATGGTCCCAAGAACAGTCTCAGGCTTGCATGTAAAATAACCAAAATGTACATAATAGTGTGATCATTCATTTGTGAGAATATAGACTGATACCTTAAAATTTTAACAAATTTCTTAAAATTCTTGAAAAAATCCCTAATAAAATCAGGATCACACTTTCCTATTGGTGCAGTCCTGTCAGCCAGGCAGAAGAGAAGGTGCAAGCCCAATCAGAAGAGGTATATTTACCATGATGTCCTCATCAGTCTGAAGGAGAAGGGAGAATTTCCCTAATGAATTTCCCTGCCAGTATATTTATGTACACACTAAGACTATAATATGCTGTCCTTGTTACACGCTGCCTATTGCCTGTGTAATACAATGGTATCCTTATTATGATAAAAAACTCACGTTTTTTGATCCTAAGATTCAGGATTTTTTGAAAGCAGTGGGACCAAAAGTATTTTTCAAAGAAATAAAATACCATGAAGTGGTTGAAAACATTAAGTGCATTGTCACTTGCAAATCCCCTTTTAAACCTGTATTTTTGCCTGCAATTACGAACAATGAAACCAAAATACAAAGTAAAAACACTATCCAAATGAAGAACACTAAGAATATATTATCATATGTCATAACATCACCTCTAAATTATCATAGTTCAAAACCAAACCCAGCAGTGCAAACCTAATAACAAGTCTAGCTTTGTTCCCAGAGACTAGTGGGAAAATTCAAGACTACTTGGATCTAACTCTGCTGCCCAGATTCCTCTGCTGAATTTCTAGTGATCATACAACACCACGCTACTGGACTGTCTCAAGAAGTACACAGCACTCTGTACCTTGATAGAATAATCTAACATAAATAATTGCCATGTTTTCTGCAATAAACACAAGACATAAAACTTGATTTAATTTTGAAACATAAGCATGAAACGTGATACATCCTGAGCTGCACAGAAGACAACACTGAAAGATGCAAGTAGAGCAGATGAACCACAAGCTGTAGGTATCAACAACTAGTCCTGAGCACCCCTTGGTGTAGCCTTTCACCTGTATTTTCAACATAGAAAAACATGACATTAATTCTCTGTTTTTGAAAATGAAAAGTTCTTCAAAGAGGTTGGATTGGAAGCATTTTTTCAGTTTAAACATGACAAAAACAAAGCATGACACACATGAACTGAAGACTCGGTAAACAAACCCTCACCTCTCCCTCTGAAATGAAGGAACAAAATGTAAGAGATTCCAAGTGTGTTTGTAGTCTATTCTGATCAGAATCTTCTTCCAGAGATTCCTTCTCTGATTTTTTTTTTTTTCAAAAAACATTGTCTTTTAAATACAGTTAAGGATGTCTGAAATAAGAGAGCTAGCACAGCTCCACAGATGCTAACATATAAATAATTGGCTTGCATATGCTCAACAAAAAAAGGTACAGATATGGTCAAAAAGGCATTCCAAATATAAATAAGATTACACATAGTTTTTATGCAGCAATCAAAGAAATATAAAAAAAATCTTTTTTCCAAATTTCTTAACATTATGCATTGTAGAATTTGTGACAGGTTTCATACCAGGTTATTGTAATAAATAAATGAACTAGTAATAATCATCACTCATATTTTAATGCTGCAAAACCAGATTTTATAGTTGATAACTTCTGATTTGGAGTTCTTATTAATCCTCCTTTTTTTTTTTGGGTCATCACTTTGATGATAAAGTCATTACACACAGAAAACCATTATTTTATAAATATTCTTCTGCTTGTACACACAGGTCAGTTACTAAGACTCTGGATGCTGCTTTAAGTCCAAACAAGGTGGTAGAACCATCTGTCTCGTGCTCGAGTCTCTGCCTGCAGATGACAGTCTGTGTGAGATCTCAATTCTAACCCAAGTTACTTACTGTAGAGAGACCTCTGGGGCCAGGCAGGTCTGGTAAATCTATGCATCCCCCCAGGTTTTGACTGCTGGAGAGTGGACAGAGACCACAGAATGGAAGAACACTAGGTATGTGTTTGCACTGCTTGAAATGAGTGGAAAATGACTTACCTTTGGGGTCCTCGGTAAGGAATTCTTCTTGAAGTAAAACAAAGAACTTAGGAACAATGACATTCTGTTATACTGTGAGTCTAACAGTTGCCTATCATTTTGTTATTATCACATTTAACTGTATTAGTTATAGTCTTTTTGGTAGAGTATGATTTGGATAGTTTAAAACACTTACCTTTCTTTTAAATTGATTGCTTGTTATATCTCCCAAGTAGATTTGTTTGGGTTTGGTTGGTTGGTGTTTCTGATCTATTTTTTTTTTTTTTTAAACTGGAAGCATTAGAAACCAGAACCAACCCTTTCTGTTTTTGAAATACAACCACAGAGCATATGTCTGTTCTTCTGTAATAATTGACTGCTGGACAGCTCCTGTTGCCTTTTTTGAAAAAAAAAATTTTATTCTGGTTATTTGTACTGGCAGAGTGCTAACATGTCCTTTAATATAGGTTGTCTTTAAAAAATTTTAGACCACGAATCTTTTTTTATTTAATGAAGGAAAAAACTGATGCTGTCATACACCTGACCTTCAGCAGATGTAAGAGACTTTTATCTCATAGGGTCCTAGACACATAATATCAAAATCCAAATCCTAAGCTGTGAAATTGAAGAAAAGCCAAAGGTTTAAAACCACTTCTGTAAAAGGGAAAGACTTTAGTCCAACTCACAATGTTTTGTATCTTAATAGTAATCAAACTTGCAGCAGAAAAGGCAAAGTGCATCCTCCACCAAATCAACAAGAACATAACCAGCAGCTTGAGAGATGAAATCCTTCCCCTCTCTTTGGCACCTGTCAGACTGCACATCAAGTGCTGTGCCCAGATTTGGGCTCACCATTAGAGGCAAGAGATTGGCAGGCATGAGCTCAGCAGGGGCCCGTCAGGTTGGCAGGGATGTTGGCACTCATGGTGTAAGAGGATGGGCTGAGGACTGGGGGGGTTTTCAGCCTTAAGAAGAGAAGACCTTATTGTTGTCTGCAACTACCTGATCCAGGTGTACAGAGAACACAGAGCCATGCACTACTCAGAGGTGTGCAGGGTCTGGATGAGAGGTAGACTACACAACCTACAACATGGCAAATTCTAGTTAAATATTAGGAAAACCTTTTTTTTCCTGTGGATGTTCAAGTTCTGGAAGAAGTTTCCCAGAGGGGCTGTGGATCCCCGGCCTTGGGACACATTTGAGACCGGATTTAACACTGCCCTGACCTATCTGGTCTAGACCTGCTTTGAGCAGGATGATGGTCTAGACAACATCTACAGGGCCCTACAAACCAAAATTATGCTATGATTCTAACTACAAGCAGAGTTCAGATGGTTCCTCAATTGAGATGGTCTTTTCAAACTGAAAAGGGGACAGAAAGATACCCTACCGTTCTGGAAGGAGACATATACACAGTCCATAAAATTCTTATTTTACAAAAATACAAATACTTTTCAATATGTATTGCCAAGCAATTAAAGAAAATTATTGGTACAGCTGGACGTACCATTTGCCTTTTCTAAAATGTTATACCAAGGAGGAAAGCAACTCATATGATTTCAAAATATCTTAAATGTTCTTTAGCATTGTAAACACAATTATAGATCCAGATCTAGAATGCTTTACTTAAAAATCTACCGGTTTGTCTAATGAAGTAGTAAGCAAAAACAGATTAAAAGCCTCAAAATTTGTTAGTGCCTAATGTCTGCTGTAAATACTTAGAAAGATTAAAGCAAGAATTTCTGTAACCCCACTGCTCATCCTTGAGCATTGAAATCAGGTTTTCCTTATGATATTTGGGTACTGTTTCATAGGTCTGGGAGCATCCAGGAAGTGACACTTCCTTGGCAATGAAATACAAAGACATTAAACAGTGAATATTTTCATATTACAATTCTATTACAATATGCATAAATCAAAGAGCTCCCACAACCTCATACAAAATAGACAAAGTAAAATATAGACCTATAACCACAGTTCCTTTGTCGGAACCTTACAATTACGTACTATGAAGGCAACTATCAGAATTAAAGTTTTTGGGCCTCTGTATCAGAAGGTATTTCTCAAACCCTTGGAAAAAAATGAACTTATTTGGTAATTTTTCTAGTTTTTCACTGCTGTATAAAATGGAAGACATTAACTCTGACCTGGCAAAGAACTCATTCACTGCTTACAAACATAGGTAATTATATTAACATTGTGAAGATCACATCTTAGCAAGAGGAAACAAAAGATGCCTATTTGTATTTTCATTTTCTTTTGTTTTTTGATTAATAAAGTCTAGGTGATAGAATAATCCCTTACAGTCAAACCATCTGTTCACTGGAATTACAGACAAATCAGCAGTTACTGCCTATCTCCATCTTTAGCTGGGGCTCCTGTCAACTCCTTTTGATCAGCTGGAAACTTTGAAAGCTTTTAATGAAAGGAGCAGAAATACTTGTGAAAGAAAAATACAAGCTGATGCTTGAAGTGGCTAGTGAAGCAAAGTTAGAAAGCTCTCATAAAAAAACAGTTGTATATGTCTGGATATATGCCAGATTCTCGTCCTGATGAAATGAAATTAGGATTATCCCCATAATTCATTTCACTGCAACACTGCAAGGAAATGTACATTTTCAGAAAACCTTGGAAAACATTATTAGGTTCAAAAATATTTTCATTCAGAGGAACCTCTGAAGGATAACAGGGAAACTGTATAGTATGTGCAGCAGCACTGTCACATCATCCTTCTGGCCAACTCAGCCACTGGGTTACTGTGATCTGCAGTGGCTAAAACCATCAAGAATTTTCAGTGTATCCCCACATATACCGTATCACTCCTTTCTGTGTGGAGATATGGCAACCACAGGTGACAAGTTCTTCAGCGAGGATAGATAATAATCACAACATCAAAATAAAACGAAGTTGAGATCAACTTTATCAGTCATATAAAGGTCAGAGTCGAGTCCCAAAGTACCTTTAAGTTATGAAAATCCTGCCAAGGTTTAATAAGAACACCCTGAGTCATCAGATCACACATTATTCCCCTAAATGCTAGCAAACTACTCCCCAAGCAATTCCCAGTACTGGCAAGACCTCCAGCTGAAATAGATTTAACTTCTACTTAACCTCTACTATTACAATTCAAAGCAAAGTGAAAGCAAGGGCATTACATGAGCCAGATCCTAAGAAGGGAATGGAACTGTAAGCTGCCAAATGCTAATGTATTTCCCAATTAGCTGCAGTTGGTGCTGAGAGTAGGTGATGTATCAGCACTCTGTAAAAAGCTGTGAGCCAGAGCCAATGGGATTGATGTACAATATTTTAGCATTTGAAAGTGATGACCTGAATATCTTTAAAAGAAGTGTGGGCCAAAAGCTATTGTTATCCCCTGAATATTCAGACTATGGGTGCAATTTCAGGCAACAGCCAAAGAGTGGATAAATAATCTTTAAGAGGTCTGACAGTGTAGCCAGGACATTTTGGAGCACAAGTAAATGAAACGCGGGCATTATTCATCACCTTTTCCAGGAACTCTCATTTAAATGTAACTCCTTATATTGAGAAAGAGAAGCTTTTCCCAGCCTGTTGTAAACTAAGCAATATATAATTCAACACAATTTTAATGGCTAGAATAACTAACAGGAACCTTTTGCCCTTCTAAGACAGTAATGAATGAGAACTGAAAGCGGTTTTTTCCCTCCATTTCCCCCTTCTTTTCTAAACCTTTCTCTGCAGTTGGTTATCCATGAATATCTGTCAGCTTATACACTGAATGCTGCTTCTACATGCTTTATCCTTAGCTTCTTGGTAATATGAGCATAGGGCACCCAATAGCTGCAGCAGTAACAACAAACAGAATGCTCAAGTGATAATTTGATCATACCTTTCAGTGGGTATGAAGCTTTTGAAATTAATGCAGCTTCACTAGTTTCTGCAAGATGTTGAAATAAACCTTCTTAGACTTATTTTAGTTTATACTTATCTGGTTCTTCATTATTAAAAAGTAATGAATATGAGTAAATAGAGGAATGGTGGAAACATGACTGTTCTGAAATCAAAATCACAGACAGGATTATGCATTCATTCATTAATCTTCCAGCTTCCCTACATATACCATATATTTAAGATGGATCATCATGCTTCTTATGCTCTTAGGTTGAATTTGTCTACCTTTTGGGGATTTTTCATTCATCAGTCCTTGGAGTTTGAGGTGGAGGTTTGTGTGCTTTTTTAAAAAAACATAAACCTGCCTGCAGTTTGTCAATACATTCTAGGCAAAACTTACAATACTGTCCCACTTCCAACACGATTAGAGCAAAGCTGATGGTAAGGCAGCTCTTTTCTCTCATATGCAATTTTTTAATATTATACAATAAAGCCCTCACCAATTCTAGTTACCATGGTATGTTTCTTACTTTTCTAAAAACTTTTAAATCCAGTCTTTTGTGCTTTAAGTTTCTCTTTTTCTTGTGTTATGATCCAGGAGTTAAAGCTGTTTCATGCTACGTGTCCTTCTAGACAATGTATCTTTAATAATACTAACAAAAAGAAGTTTGATCAGTAGAATATGGCTTAGCCTTAGATTCTACCCTATGGCTA
This sequence comes from Formicarius rufipectus, assembly GCA_013399695.1. Taxonomy (NCBI): domain Eukaryota; kingdom Metazoa; phylum Chordata; class Aves; order Passeriformes; family Formicariidae; genus Formicarius; species Formicarius rufipectus. The sequence goes on along the minus strand of VXAU01000315.1, from coordinate 306,507 downwards.
TTTTGATACTCTAAATATTCACCTTCCCTCTAAATAATAGCCCACATTTTTTGTGACAAATTATAATTTCATAGCTATACAGCTGCCTACATCACTCCTTTTATCTTTTTGGAGTATTAGAAGTATTACAATTTTCCACTCCAAAATTTGTTTAGGTATATGCCTACATTCCTAGGTTCTCAAACATCACTAATAATGGAGTAAATGATTTCAGCTAAATCACTCCACACACTGAAACCTGCACAATCTGGATTGAATGTTCCAATATCTATGTACTCATTCTTTATCAGGAGCAATTAGCAGTTTTCCAAGTTCCTCAATAATTTATAATGTGAAATATTTATTCTTTTGACTTTTGCCTTGGGGAACAAGTGCTACACTGGTTAATATATGCACATGATTCTCAGTGACAGAAATTAAGTTCAGCCACATTATGAAAGAATGTGATCCAACTTTAATGTTTATCTCTAAAAGGCCACTCAAAGTAATGAGGCATGGCTATATGGCTTTTTCAGTCAGCTTACATGAGAAACTTCCCATGAGAGCAAAATTAGAAAGGACTCCTTGAGACTGAGAATATTTATAGAACAATTATAGGAATTTTTGTGTGAAGCACACATTCCAACCCAAATACCAGAAACAATCCCCTTTATATGGATATTTAAGGTGTTGGATGAACTGCCTCAGACATTTCAGGTTATGCAAGGCGTTGAATTTTCATTTTAGGGTTTCTGTGGTAAAATTTCTGCTCTTATTATGCGTATCTACTGAAATATTAAAGAAGAACTGAGAAAAAAGTTTACAGCAAATTGTGTACTTAACAGTTGGCTGAGGTAAGTTTCAAGGAGAGCACTGAGACAAATCACTGATTTCTGATATGACTTCTCAGAAGTTCAAAGACACCATAAAATACAGATGTTCAACTGTCTTATCACTGTTGTGGCACAGAATTTGTATACTAAATAAACAAAATAGACCAGCACATGCATTGGGTGTTACAGGCAGAGTTCACTGACAACCAGCTATAATGGCTCAAATGGGTAAAAAGTCCTAGAGCCTATTCATAATAAAATATTACACACACAGTGTGTAATGATTATCAATTAATGTCTACATGAAATAAATGAATACTAAACAAGCAAAATACTGAGAGCTGCCAACAGAACTGTATGGGTTAATAGGTGGTTTTTAGAAAGCCTTTTCAGACAAAGCCTCTGAAGTTATTGTGTTATCTCATGAATCAGTTGGTAAAATGTTTTGCCAATGAATGTAAGGAAGTTTAAAGCTGTTGGCTTTTGCCTACCGTACCAAGATCAGTCTTAAGATCTGTTGGCAGACTTAACTTTCTTGATCCTTTAACTGAAACAACAGAAAAAGGAGAAAGGCAGTTGTTAATAAGTAAGAAAGAAAAAGGAGCGAGGGAAAACAACATGCCATCTTCTGGTTAAAACCATGTTGTAAATTTGTAGCACCTTCAATCAGCATATAAAGGCAGAATTACAGTTTAAATATTTTCATTTACACCATTCAGCAAAGCAAACGTAACTGAACAAAGAAGCACTGGAAAAAAAACATTACTCCAGCTGTCAAGAAGTGAATGGTGCTTTACACAGCTTTGGCTGTGTGCTGCAATATCTTACCTTGTGGTGACAGGAATGATAAAAAAAGAAACCACAAATGAGGTTAAGGCAAATATTGCAAATGCTGGTTATGCAGCATATCATAAATATTTAAACACCTGCAAACCAATTTAATAAGAGGGTGCAATGAAATTATGAGATCTGATGACATCATACCTCAAAATACCATTTGAAAAAGAGAGGGCATATTGTACAGGCAATGGAGACAGAACATACCATCGTAACATTATGGAAAGGAAGACAGATTGCACAGAAACAACATACAGCAGCTTCAGGACATAATGGGGTGTTATCTAGTAATCAAAATATTGCACTCAATTTAGTGAGGATTTAATTGTTTGTTATGGTCCAATTATGCAACAAAACTACAATTTTGCTTCTGTTCAAGAATGTTTTCATTTCCTTACACATGAGCACATTTTCAAACAATGAACACCAGAGAACTGAAATGAAGCATGTCTTGTAGCAGTCAAAATGGCATTAAATTCATCAAAAGAATGCCTTAAGAAACCTTTCATTAATTATTCAGAAGACTTAATTTCCAATTTGGTTATTTCATTTTGTATTCATTCAGTATTTTTTTCACATGTTTTTCTGGCTTACCCATACCGTCTGTTACCAGACGTGAACAATCAAATATTTGTCAGCTCCCTATTATACTTCCGAAGAAAGTCCCACATGGCAAATATCACAGTGACAGGAACGCTAGGACATATGAATATAAGGAATAAATTCTTTGTAATCTTTATTTAGTAAGCTTTTAGGTCAGAAGGATGCCCAGAACAGCCACTTACCATTTTAAGTCACAGAATCCCTAAAAAAATTCTGATTTATTCTTTTGCAGTGTCATAAACTTTCAAAACCTGAGATATGGCAGAAGTAAATATCAGACAGCACCTATGTTAGATGTTTTTCTCTTCATGGATGAGTAGGGGAGCCCACGAGACTCTTGAGCAACATTTTGCTTTCAGTAGAACCAGCAGAGCCATCCCAAGTAAGCCATCTGTAGTCATCACTTTAACTTGGGACAAGGTGAAGAGATCTCTCCAAGACAGCCTGATATCAAAAATACACATCTCTAACACTATTATATGAAATTCTCTAATTTGGATACCAAATAGTAGGCTCCTACATCCATTTCAGGCACTCATAATTTTAGGGCAGCTTGATTTTCAGAACAGCCTTTAAAAAACATTCATTTTATCTGAGTAGCTGACACATACACTTTCAGACTGTGAAAGGAGGGTACTGCTCCAGAAAATCAGTGCTTTGCTATAGAGAAAGAGGCAGCATTTGTGATATAATCTCCTTTAAAGGAAAGGACAACATCTGGCCTAGCCAGCCCTCTGAAAAGGATAAGCAATTCCTAAGAAAAACTGTAGAACACTTTACCCACAGACTAGCATTTAGATTAGAATATTTCAGAGCTATAAAACCTAGCTGCATTTAACACCAGAGAGCTTCATTAGTACTTGCTATCATTCTGGTTTTGAGTTTTGCAAATTGGTAGCCTAACCTCTTCCATTTCTCTGTTACAGGTGTTTGCGTACAACAGGAATTATATGTCTTGTGCTATATGCCACAGCTGCTCCCAAATTGTGATACCCATGTCTGAACTGCAAGAAACAGCTCCCAGCTTTTGGTTTGCAGGCTCCTACAGCACATGGAAGGAAGGGACTTTCCGATTCATCTGAGGGATTCTAACCAGGCTTGATCTGGGAGCTGCCACAGCTGCCACACAACAACCACACGCCTTTCCCACGGCAGTCCCACGGTTGGACACAACTGTGGCGGGACACGGCATGGGTCCCTGCACACAGACCACAGCCTTGAGGGTAAAAACAAAAAAAGCAGATGGGTGCGTTCATGCTTTACTCTGGTTAAAGCTGTGTATGTTGCTTTCTATTAATCACAGCCACATTCTGATCGGTTTACGTAACCCATTTTTAGTACCCACATTATGTGTTTTGCTATCTTTACATTTATTGTAAAGGAGGGTAATGCATGTAAACATATTGTGCTGAGAAAGAGCTTTTGAAAACCAGTTTAACTTCAGAATGGAGTGTGAAGGTTCGAGAGGTTAGCAGAGTTGTTTGGTACCATTATTTGTTTATATTCATGCTGGAGGCAGCCAGCAGAAATTGTGATGCTACAGTGCAAGGCAAGACAGGCCCTGCCCAAAAGACCTTACAATGTTAACAGTCGAATTATTCAGTTGTGGGAGGAGAAAGAGTTCCCAGGTACAGTCTGGCAGCTGAACACCCAGGCCTTCTGACCTGACAACATCCTGTTCTGTAGCCATATGGTTCCTATCAGTCTTTCAGTGAAAACACCAAGGCACAACCAACAAACAGCTATGGTATTCAGAGTTGTGTTTCCCTTGGCTATTACAGCAGGGCTGTGGTCATAAATCTTAACATTACTGAAAAATGAGAGTGATTTTATACAGGTCTTTTTCTACTAGGGGGCTTCTGCCTGACCAACAGTGTGAAGTATGAGCCCCAGTCTCCACTACTGAAGCAGGGTTTTGAGAGTCTAATATTTAGCTATTGGACAAGGTGTGCAGTAAAGTCCTGGAGGTTTGGCTGCTGGTGCTCAGAGCCAGTGTAGAGACAGCCCTTTTTCTTTGGTGGTCTTCAGGAGAGCACCTGCTGATCCAGACCTGGACCCACAGACCAACATCCTCCCCTGTCCCTGGATGGGGCTGGTGATCACCAGGCTGTGCTTGGCCCTGGTGACCCTGCCTAGAGCTGCCCTGCTCTCTTGCTTAGCTCCTGTCTTCCCTGTCCATGGGAGCTGCTGGCCCCTGTTGTTGAGCTCAGGCCCCCTTGTACCCTGAGCAATGAACCAGGGGTTGCACAGGCGCTACCCCTGCTGCTCCCCCTGAGCCAAACACCACTGCCCAAACCCAGGTCCCCATTTTCTCCCCTCTACCAGCTCATACAGTTTCCTGTTCCTTGCTAATCCCTGTATACACATCTCTTCTGAAGAATTTAAGCAAGCATGAATTCACCTGGTCAGAAACTCCCTGACATATGGGCAATAGTTATAAAATGTACCTTGTTTCCACACTGCAGGAGTTAATCTCTGTTTAATTATCAATTTGCCTTCTGACCAGTAAGCATTCTTTTTAATATAAACAAGTAGAAATGTTATGCAGGTGGTATTATCAATAACTAAGTTTCATAATAAATTATTCTATGTATTATAATTATAATTATGTATTATAAATTACTCATAATTATAATTATTTATAATAAATTATTCTATGTATTACATGCACACAAAATCTTCTGAAACATTTACTTTCTAGTTTGTTTTCCAGCAGAACACAATTTTCAAATTGAGTCAAATCTCTTCAGCTACTTTGCAGCTATCCACAAGTTAAAGAAAGAACTGTTAGAACTTAATAAAATTCTTCTTGAAGGAAAGCTATTTAAAAAAACCACTTCATGTAGGAAAGCAGGAGCCTGGCATGGCATGGGTCTAATCCCAGCAGATTTAACCAGTGAAATGAATCAGGACAGCAGCACTTGGAAATCACAGTACGTACAAAACCTTGTATTCCTGCCATTAGGGAACTGTTCCAAAGCTCATGGAAATACGGTGGGGAAATCTTTACACAGCCTTCTCTAAGCTTCATAGTCTTAAAACCACTTTTGATGCAAGCCCCCCATATAAAGGTAATTTCTTGAGAAAAAACACAAATGCATTTTCCTTCTAGAATACACATTTGAGAAGTCACTCTCCCATACATAGACTCAAAATTGTTTTCTTCTGCCCTTTGAAAGAAGTCTAAACTGTCCATCGCATCTCACACAGCAAAGTCAAATGACCTACCAAAGTTGTATTTTCTTGAGCTCACAGTGTTTTTGACTACATGCTTCAATATGAAGCTGCATATAAATAGTTAAAATGGTAATGCATATAATCATTCCTACATAATTATTTATACATAATTGTTTATTCGACATATTATAATCCTAAGAGTCCTTTAATAAGTTTTCCTAATGAGATGTTAGAAATAAAGGTAAACTTTGCTGGAATGGGTACACTTCTGTAATACATTATACAGTAATTAACTCAAACATTGGATATAGCACCACTTACATGCTGAATACTTTAGAGCTACTGTGCTCACATGTGCCACTGTACAACTCATGTAGCACAAAGCCCTAACTTTTGACCTCCAAATTACAAACAAAAAAATCAAAATGCAGTTTGATTTTCTCTATTCAAAGAACATGGTATGCAGGAGTAAGAGTAAGATATTCTTAGGGTTATGGTTTTAAGTCATCAAATACCATCACATAGCAAGGCTTGCTGTATTACTGTTCTCATGAAAAATGCTTTATATAGGTGATTTGGGGCTTTTATTTTTAAAATTTTTTTGTTCCACAATTTTAGCCAGTATTATTCTCTATATATTCCTACATCCAGATTGCATTTACAGGGGAAATTGCCACCACTCAGATATTGAAAAAGAAGCGGAATCTTTCAAATGGTTTTATTAACTTTTTCTTTTCCTTGACAGTGTTGGAAATGCATCACCATAGCATTTAACAAATTTAAGCAAATCTGCTAATTTAATTAAACAAGACCAGTGGCTAAAGGAAGATTACTCCTCTCCTCTGTCTACTATTTTTAAAAAGAAAGGTTGGTGGTACTTCAGTTGCTGCTACCCTCTGGTACTGTGAAATTCAGAAAATTATTCAAATGGTTTAATTTTATGTTCTGTTTTGAAAGGTGTTCAGATTGGGAATCTGATTTTTCAATAACATCATCTGCAAAGTCGTGTTTTAGTAAATAGTACAGGAGGAACACCTGAGAAGACAGTCTTGTGAAACAAGTCAAATACTACTTGAGAAGCTGGATTTGTACTGAATTATAAACCAGGCCTGAACATGAAATAAGGAGTGAAGTTCAGCACTGAGTCTCTCACTCAGTGCTCAACACTTACATCAATGACAGAACACACAAATGTCCACTTCTGCCCTGAGGCAGGGAGAAGAGAAACAACAAAACTGAATGACTTAGTTGACCTAGGCTGGCTCTGCAGAGGCTTAGTCAGAGGTTAAAACATTGACTAGCACTAGGACATTGTAGGCAAAATCCATTTTTCAGAGAAATGGAGATGGTTCAGCCAGTCTAAGCAATGTTCAGGATCAGACCTAGAAATGAGGAGGCAGGAGACTTTTTAAGTCCTCCAAGAAGCCTTTACTGACACTATTCTTGTGGGCCTGATAGGAACAGAAATCTAGGTTACTAATAGCTCTCCTAGATGTAAAATTACTTGTGTCTACATTGGCAATTAGTGTGACATATGGATTCTTCCTAGGCATTGTCTTGGAGTCTTCAAAGCACGCACATGGGCACAGTAATGTTGTTCCTCAAGTCATTCCCCTTCTGATGAAACTAAGGATGAAGGTGCTCACCAGTGTGCCATCATGCGTGTAGTGTTTGCCACCCAGACTAGTGTCCCCCAGCAGTTTGCACTTTTCATGTGTCCTGTGCGTACTCAGGGCCTGTATCTGGCATGAACTTCACTGCCAGGTGAAAAACTAATGTTGACATGGTCTGGCAACCAGAATGAAGTGCTACAAATAAAACTCTGTCCCTTCTGTCTTTGCAACCTCGCTGGTTGGTGATGTAGTCACACCCAAGGGACCTTTGTTGGGCAGAAACTTGAATCACTTCGCTCAGCAGTCAAGTGTTCTTTCTGTTTCTGCTAAATTTCTGAAGGATGAAGTCTTGGTCTATTTTCAGCAGAGGAATGTGGTCACTGTTTTTATAAACACAAGTATCCTGGGGCTCTTACAGAACACAGCACACTTCCCTCATGGAACTTGTGTGCCATGAAGTTTAAACAGATCAAAGGCAACACTGGAAGGATCCTGCCTGACAAATCCATAAGTATGTAGCTGTGCTCTGAGCAAGAAATGTTAGTCAGTGAAAAGGCTCATGTAGGTGTAAGGTTGTGCTCATAAGCACAAGATAGTTCCACTCCCAACCTCTTAGAGGGTGCCTTTACACCAGCTGATTAGACTGGATTCTGCCCAGTTTTACAGCAGGTGTGCCAAAGCAAAACTAATTTTTGCATTAATTTCTATATTAAAAAAAAACTAATATCAGCCACGGTAAAAGAAACTTCTTGTTTTAAAAAGCAGTTCTAATAATAGTTACTGCCTACAAAATTGCACCTGATACCGCATTTTAAAGATTCAAATACAGCTTGGAAAACAACATGAAAGTGCTAAAATAGGAAACACCCATATATGTGCAACGTTTTCCCTGCTGAATGATCTTCAAAACAGAAAAGCAGAATAAATTTTGGAGCACATTATCTTAAATTTATCTAAGAAAGCTATTTTTTATCACTAGCAGAAAGAAAAATTGAAGTTAACTGCAGGAAAAATAAGGTGCTAGAGCAGTCAGTCATCATTATAAAACTAAGAATATTCAAATGTTTACCAAGCTAGTGATCTCTTAGTTTTCAGTAAAAAGCTAAAAAAACTTTTAGCTCATTTCTGAAGACAAAACTGAAAAGTTGAATCCAAGTGAATGACACAATAAATAATCTAATTATACTGAGCTATGTTTTCTTTTAAAGCCTGTATCACGAGTTTCTGAGACCCTGCTCAAGAGTTTGAGCTCCTGGTTTTATACCAACATTATTGTAGCTTATTTTGTTTTGATATTCCCATGCTTACAGAATTTGGGTTGCAAGTAGTACAAGGGAAATATATGTTTCAAAATACCAGTTTTGTTTTAGCTTTTGATATGTCAGGGAAACACTTATAAGTTTCACCTTTTTATAAATTACTAATTAGTGGCCTCCATTCAATGTTAATTTGTCCTGTTACAATAGAATAAAATGTGAAAAAAACCCAGAGGATTTGAATAGCATATTTGTGGGAATTTATTACCATAACTAAGAATGAATAAAGGTATCTATCAATACTTACCAAACTAAAGGAAGTGTGATATGCATACCACAAGCAAAATGAATATATCACTCCTACACCTCCTTATTTCCCCCCACATTTAAAAGACAGCTATTAGAAAACAGCTCTAAGCAGTGGTCTTTAAAGGCAGTGAACTGAACATTAAAGAAATTAATGCAGACTAGGCACTTCTAGAAAAAGTCTCTAGGACTGAAACAAACTCCAACTTCTGAAGGACTATGGGTAAAATAGGAAACATTTATACATTTTTAAATGGCCAAGATTTCCCTGCTAGGTCACAGTGGTTGATAAGCCAACACTTTAACCTGAGGTTCTGCTTCCATTTTAAATTACGTAACTTAGGTAAAAGTGGGTTCTAATGGTTAAAAGTTACCTTCTTCATATTGCTACTTTTAAAAATAATTTCTCTACATGCACATATGCATTATAGATAGAAATATATACACACAATATAAATACGTGAAAAATTATAAAGACTCCCTACTGGGAAAACAAAAAGCAGCAATCAGAAAGCCTTTTAGAAAACAAAGAAACAAGCCTCTAAGGAGATTATAGGAATACACCTGCACAATGCTACTAATTTGACTGTTTTCATACTGTTCACCTCAAGATGCACCACATACATTTAATTTTTTTAAGTAAACAGACTTAGGATTTTACTGTGCTACGTAAGAAGCGCTTCTCCAGAAATTTCTTCTCTTTGGATCTGTAACTATGCACTTCACTTCTTAGGGATTAATGAAACACAGTGATGCATGACATGAATGGCTTATACAGACTGCAGGAAGAGAAGCCAATCACCTTTACCTGAAGTGGGAGACTTGCAACGCTCTAGTTCCAGGGAAACTGGACTGTCACTGAGTTCAGTCAGGCCTGAAAAAATGGAGTCAAAGAGTTAAGTTACAATCTAACAGGGCATGCTTCAACTTTCTTGGCTCATGATATTCTGCACTTTAAAGTCAATTTGGAGGAAAGAATGGTGTGAAATGAGAGGGAAATCTCTATTTCAGATAACTGCAGTTATCAGGCTGTCACTGCAGAAATTTAAGTTTTAAAATAAAAAAATCACACCTCTTGTTAACTCAGATTTGTTTTCCAAGTGCCTCAGGATAGAAAAGGGTGATTGTACCTAACAAAAGAACACAAGTAAGGATAGTTTAAAATTTAGAAGTCTGTGATATTAATCAAACTCATTCATCCCTGTCAAACTGATGTGGAAACAACTCTATGCTTTCAACTGCTGAAGAATGAAGGGAGGAAATCTTAAAATAGGCGAGGAAAAAAAAATAAAATCACCACTACTATGCCAGATTAGGAACTTTTATACGACTTCACACAGGATGGATCGTTTTAAAGGACATGGAGGCATTGATGATGCATCGATAATGCTGTCTGAGTATAACACAGAATTTTTGAACAAGATGCTTTATATGCTGTTCATCAATATTTGTGAGGCACTCCTACATGGGAGACAGCAACAAATACAGTAATCCCAGTCTGTACTGCTTAAGGTTGGGCTTGTTGCTGTGGCCAAACTGAGATCCATCGTTGGCACAGGTTGAACAAAGAAGTTCAAATATGCCTTTTGGCACCAGAGTAGGGAGGGAAAGTATGAGCTCACGCTGTCCTTTATCATGAGCTAACTGTTGAGTAGTTGGCCTGGGCACAACCACTCCTATTCAAACCTACCCTTTCTGTGCATCCCGTAACTCCCTGTGGCCTGTATCAAGTAGTTCACCCTTGTTATATGGAGCTCTAGCACTTCATGCCATAGACCACGGGGATCCGACTGATAGCCCAGCACCAGACACATACACTTGGCACTGTGGACTCACAGCACTCAGGTCAGAGTGTAGTGACCCTCAGCCCACAGTCAGATGCGCATTACTGTGGTACTGAATCTGTATTTATACACATCCTGCTCATGTCATATCCTTAAAATCAAACATCCCAAAAGAACCTGGCACCAAAAGATTACATGTTTTAAATTTTGTTGCTTCTAGACCCTCAAGGCCAGAGTCCCTCATCTCTAGAATTCATACACAGTCTTATCTTAAAAAATCCTGCTACCATTTGGTCACCAATGATGTTCTCTTGGTGTTAAACACAAAGGAATCTTAATGTAGGTACTGACAACTTTATTACAAGGATTGGGGATAATCCAAAGCCCCAACAAGCAGAACAAAAAAAGCTTCTACCACTAAAAAAAGATGCAGAGGTACATGAACCATTGAGAGTCCTTTGGAAAAGCAGCAGTATTGATTTGGCCTGTTAAGTCAGTATTAACAACCTACTTGACCCTGACTTTTAAAAAACAAGATATCACAAACTAGACGATATTGTTGAAAACCAGAGATTTTTTATTTTGAAAGAAATACTTGAATCTTCCTTTGATTCAACTTAGAATGTGTTTCTAATGTTTGTATTTCCATTATGAGTCCAGTCACTTTCACTGTGATGAGCGTATTCAGAAACTGTAACCATTTAGGGTGTACAGCTTCCTTAAGGCAAATCTTAATTCTACTTGACCCCATGGTTCTGTATGTACCTAGAGATTTGGGACAGAATTGATTTCTGCTGCAGAACTGTCTGCAAGATGCAGAGGGAGTGAGTTTAGCACATTTGTGTAGCATTAGGGGCCTTGGATGGATAAAATTCAATATTACTCTGCTTCTTTTGTAAATGCATATTAAAGTTTTAACACCTTATGATGTTCTAAACCTTGTATGGTTACTACCGGTATCAGTTACAATGTCAAATCCCAGGTCAGGTTTTGCTTTTAAATAGTGTAGGGTTTTTTTTTTTTGGTTTGGTTCTTTAAACTGAATTCATAAAAATGATATTACATCTCAATATAAATAATGGTGTTACAGACTTGAAGAGGAAATGCACCAATTTGTACCACCCAAGAGCAACCTCCATAAGAATACCATGAACTCTTTCTACAACATACAACATTAAAGATACATTTCATATAATGGTATTTAAAAATTATGAACATGTGAACTTCTCCACCAATCTAGACCTCTTGTCAAGTCACCATCACGTTTAACAACGACCATCAACAGATGCTTTCAAAGAAGTGAAGTATGTCCCCTTGTTAAATATAAGTGGTGCCACGTGCCCTGCACAAGATCATTGTCTTAGACAATCTTAGACACTTAGATTTGCTTAAGCATTGCCATTCACAAATTTTTCTCCTGCCGTAAATCTTTCTTGCTTAGAAATGTTCTGAGTTTTTCTCATTACCCACCCATTTGTCCAAAGTCTCTTTTAATCTTGCCAAATAGTGCAATTCGTTGCCTTATAACATCTTTGGAATTTAGAATCATCATTTATGGAAAAGAATAAACACTTATTTTGTCAATTTTTGTATTACCATTGATTACACTAAACGTTGTCTTTTGTTTCCCTTTGAGATAAGAGGAGCTGCCTGCTCAGTGCTACTGATCACTTTCTACTGTATCTTTCTTTTTAAGGAAACCAAGCTAAATACTTTCAACAATTTATCATGTATAGATATTTCCATGGACCTCAGTTTCCTTGAATATTTGAGAGAATTCAACAGCTACTGAAGTTAGATTACAAAAATATTTTCACTTTCCATTTTGAAGTTCTGTAGGTACAATTTGTGCCCCAAGATATTTTAGCTATTTTTAGCCAAAAAACCCACCACCCCAGCAAATTTTGAGTCCACCTAGAGGAAGAAGAATGTAGCAGCAAAACTAAAGGCAAATAACTGAGACTGGTAATGTGAACAATGAACTCATATTAAAATATTTTTTTTAATTTTAGATTTCTATATGTATATTCAAATGATTCAGACTGAAAATTTACTTTAAGGTAACCAAAGTCATCCATCACATGTTTTCCTATAAATAAATGAACATAAAAATTCGCAAGCCAATAAGTAAGCCCAGTGTCATCTTAATCCAGCATCTTCACACTGAATTGCCATACTATGTTTTCCTTATTAATATATATAAATATATATATGAGTGTATTCTTTGGAAATTAGTTAGCTAGGAATATAGCTGTTGACTTAAAACTCAACCTATATTAGATTCTCAGGGGTGATCTGGAGTGTCAATTACTGATATGCAATGACTCATAACACACAGTTTCTGTGTCCTCCTGTCAGACTGAGGTTACTTTTGCTCATATCCTCTCAAGGGACTGGCCTGAAGGAGGAACAAGGACTTCTCACTGAAAGGTCTTAGTTATAAAAATTATTTTCCAATGTATCAACAGCCTTTGAACTTGAAAACTTTTTGGATGCTTCATAAAGACTATTTTTTTTTCTTGTTCTTCCAACAGATGGTATGAATTTCTAGTAGGAGATGCAAATTTCTTTTGCATCATTTTGGTATTTTTATATTCCACTGCCAACATTATCTCTCTAGATGCAGTAAATGTACTTGTTTTAGTACCTGAATATATATGTTACCCACCACCAAGTAATGACGTTTGACTTGATTCAAATGAAGCAAAAATAAATTTTAAAAAACACAACCAAAAAACAACAACTAACATCATAATTCTGCACTGCTGCTGAAAGAGTTTATTTCATTTAGCTTGTCATATGTTCCTGCTAATAAGCAAGGTGGTTACAGATGCTGCAGCAAATGGAACAGGTCATCAACACTAGAAAGCAAACCCCCAGCTCTGCACTTACCCTCATTTCAGCTTCTTACTTTCCTCAAATTACTTCCTTGATAGGACAATTATGTTTCAGTCTTTCCCATCACACACACCTAGAACTGACTACATTTATTCCCTTCTTGCTTCCCCTTTCCCACCCTCAAACCAGAGTGTGTGCTGTCTCAATGCTCCAAGTCCACTCTAGGTGCATTTGAGTCTAGCTTGCATATGCAATCATTATGAAGCTCTCCATAGATTTATTGGCTAAAATTCAAAACAATTATTCCAGCACTATGCTTTGCATATTGGATGTCCTTGACATTGTTGACTGTGTATTTTCTTTTGAAAACTTCTCTTCTCCAACACAGTGTTTCTTTCCTCTGTTTGACATTTGGGTTTTTATCCCCCTTTCCCTCTTCAGCTGCAAGACATTCCTGACTGAAATACCAACACTTCCTTCATCTCCCTAATCCAGCACTGGATTACAATGAAGAATTGAAGAGATTCTTTTGTATAAACATGCCAATAATTATATATACACACATATTTATTACCCTGATTCATAAATACACAGCTCTAACTTGGATTTCATCCATCCAAGTTAAAGTAGAAGTCTTGTCTTTCTCAAACGTACTCAAAAGTATCCAAATATAAACTTAACATTGCCAAGATGACCCTACCTTTTCCACTGAAATCTCTTCTTCACTATGTCAACAGAGCTAGCTAGTCTTCTCTGATACTCTAACCCATAATATTGGTTACATTCTTTGAAGAGCAAACTCTTAACTCTGGTATTCAGGCTGGATACTAAATTACACTTTTTTTTTTTTCCCTGCAAATCTCCTCTAAAATGACCAAGAAAAGTCTAAGTGTCTTGTTCATTGATAATTTCTTCTTTGACTTCAATGCCTATAAGTCATTCTCTCAAACTGGCTCTCATGAAATTATCTTCCTGGTTCATTACTTAATTGAATCTACTGTTCATATATCTTCCCATTAACTTCCATTTTCCATGATATAACCCTTAAAACTTCAGACCTAATGCTTATGTTATGATATGACTGGTCCTGCTTTTGTCATAATAAAATCAACTTCAACCACACAATTTCCAAAAATAATTTACTTTTCCCATCATTACGCCTTACAAGAAGAGATAATTCTAAATCCTCTCTTAATACCCCCCTTAAAACTCATATCTCAGATAAGATATATAATAAAGCCCATCTTGAGAATGACTTCGCAAGATATTTTCAGTCTATGACACATTCTGGACCTGCTCTTGATTTTATTGCTTAGCGCATCTTTCAATCATCATAGAGTATATACTCCTATATAAGTATCAAATGATAAAATCAAGAACCAAATAATTTTTGAGGAAAGAAATGAAGCTGTTAATGATCTTGCCTAAAATTCAGGCTCATACCACTCAGTTATGATGTACACATGAAGATTTTCTGAACTTTTCTGATTCTGGGGTTGAAGATGGAAATAAGATTAATACATTTTCAGCTATGAAAAACTTTATGGTCTGTGTTTGTAATTCTGAATGAAAGCATTTAGCCTTAGAACTTATTCATTTTTCAGATGGGAAAAAAACCAAACCTGTGACTGCTGTCTGTCTCTCAGGTTCTCTGTTACAGACTCGAAATTAGCAAGATCAGACTAAGAGACTTTAACATATCATACTCCAAACCTTTTTATGGATTGCAAGATTTGAAATTAGACCAGTCTTTTAAGTAAGCAAATCACCTTTTATGAATTATTATGAAATAAAATCAGAGAAATCAGGCTAGAGGGACAAAACAGAATTTCTTGTGCAAATGTACAAATGTGTTTCAACAGCTACACAAATCTGTATTTATGTGAGATGGTAAAACAACTGTCACTCCTTTGTCTTGCCTATACCGAATATTTAACAGAAAATGGCCTATCCAGTCATTCTGTGAAAACCACTTTAAAAAGAGATGAATAAGAGGCATCCTACAGACCTAATTACATATAAGCACTGCGGTTAATTAAGATACATATGGCTCATCTGTTGAACAGTCAATTTTGCAAAAATTAATTATATCTTTGTTCATTGCATTCTGCAGTGATGAATACTAATATTTAAATTGCATATCAGTATAATGCAAAACTTAAAGATATTAAAAATATTAATTTTCATAGCTCTCTTTGATGTATATATTTTTATGCCCACTTTACATTCTCCATCAAAGATCAGAGGCACGAGATGGTTCCCCAAAGCCAAATATTCAACCAAGGTTAAAATTTTAAATTTTACAGTACCCAATCCAGTGGGTACTCTCTTAAACCACATTACTCTTCTGCAAAAAGGGTTGAATTGATAATTACAACCAAATAGTGCCATTGCAAAACAAGAAATGCTTCATATAAGTAAATGTACACAGAAAGGAATACCAAACTAAAGAAAGATATTGTCATCAAGAACATAAAATAATTGAAAAATAATTTCTAAGGCCCAATCTGCTGATATAACACTGAGGTTTTATCTTTGTCTCTTTTGGAAGAAAAGAATATCTGTATAATAAAGATAATTGACAAAATTAAGCATGGCTGACAACACAAAATGTAATAAGTTTGCATGCATGCAGAATGTGTTTAAAAAACACATTACAAAGCACAAACACATGGGTTTAAGTCAGGCATAGTCCAACCATGATAAAGCTACTTGCCTAACCTTTATAGAACTTACTCTGATAGGAAGTACGGATCCGTTTCGTTAAATCTGGATAAAAGTTAGACAGGCCACGCATGCAAAAGTTGTCTTTGGAACATGCCAGTACACCAGCATCAGCAGCAGGCAGAGGAAAGAGAGAAAAAACAGTCTAAAGTGAAAGGAAGTGATATCATAACCAGCATCTAGAACAGCCACGGTGAAAAAACTTCAGCAGATGCTTACCTTCCAATTGGGAGATATAACAAGAAAAAAAAAATCAAAAAAGTAAAGGATGTGGGATGGATGGTGAGAAAGCAGCTGAGGTTTTTTTTTAGAGGCATAGTTTCCATGAGCAATCTAGAAATGTGTATGCCTTCTCAGCGGTCACTTATCCCCAGTGGGCTCCTTTTGAGCAGCACTGCATAGCTGGAATGATGCCTTACAGGACTGGCCCAGACTGCCCCTGACTGAGAAACCCTATATGACACAGTGCTGATAACAGCCCTTTCTGTAGGAGCAGCCCTCCACCTTTTGTACAGGGTTCTGCAGATGTTGCTTGTGGCAAGCTGTTCAGATTACTTTGGGAGCTGTTGTGAGGGTGGCTGAAAGCAGAGAGAGGAGTTAGAGGGAGCTTGGAGCTGCTTCTCTCTTCTCTCCTCAGCTGCGCCAAATCTACATATTTAACACTTGGCACAGATGAGAACTAAGCTTTGCCATGATTAAATGCATAGAAAGGGAGATAAATGGTCTTTCAGGAACAGAAATAAGCCTGAAGACTTACATTTTATTCTCTAAATTTCACTTGCTGTTTGGAGTGCAAACATATTCCCAATTAAAAAAAAAACAAAAAAAAAAGATTTCCCATGACTATGGAGAAGTAGGAATTGATGATTTAGTGCAGGGTCTGCTGATGAAAATGCTGATGTCATAAACCCACTACAATCTGTTTCTTTTATAATTTTATGGTTAGAGTTAAAACTCCACATTTTCAAAGAGATGCCAAAATCTATCTTCAACTTCACAGCTATGTAAAACACATTTCATAATTGTGTCTGACTCTAGCATGTTACTATGGAATATGTCTGGTGAAAATACTTGAAATAAAGATTATCTTCTGACTTTTTCCCATACAGGCAAACTTTTAGATAACCAACAATGTATGGCAAAATTTAGCTGTATTGAAGTACTGATATTTCTAATACACAATGCATAATAACAGTTATTACTTACAAATGTGATCCTCTTAGCATCATATTTTAAAACTGGATACAGCTGGATGTGGTAGGTTTATATCAAGAGCTTCAGTTCACTAACAAAGTGCTTAATTTGAGCTGCTTGTTCTATCTACACAACACGTGCTGGTGTTACACTTCTCTAAGCACAACTGACTATTCAAATTAATAGCACCTGGCAGAGGACACATTTAAGTTTAAATTGAAATCTTACTCATTGCTATGAACCAGAAAGAAAACAGCATACAAACTACACTTCAAGTGACTGCCAGAGAAACAATTGTTTGCTGTGATCATTATGATTTTTCACAGACTCAGCTAAGGGAATTACTTGCTGACCTCCATCCCAAGAGAAAAACTTCCTAAAACATTTTGTTTCTGAGAAAGTGCCCATACCTAAACATGTCAGGTTTCTTTTGTCAATTTATAGAAACTCCATTGGCTGGCAAGTAGTCATGCACTTTGAAAGCACTATAAAAAGCCACAGGCAAAAAAAACAACAAACTAAGGAACATACCAGGCTCATAACCACACAAATTTATTCCCTACCTGCAGCAAACTGTCTGCTCTTGCGCGGCGAACGGGGTTGACGCTGGTATGGATCACTCGATCCATAGAGGTCAAGGGTTCCCATGCTCAGCAGCACTGTCTTCTGCATAAAGTCCACGACAGCCAAACCATTGCAGTTCCCAAATGCCACTCTGAAAAAAGAAATTTTCCTCAAAGTTATTAGTAATACGTAATTAAGGCATACAAACAATTATTATTTATTATTATGAATTCTGCACAAACTTTTTCTTCAGAAACTACTCAAAGTTTACATTTTAGTTTTTCTCAGATTTGTAATCCTGAATTTATAAAACTGTTTCCTGTAACAGTAACTGAGTTTCCCAAAAGTAGACCTACAACTTTTACTTTCTGTGCCAAACACATTGCAGTAATGTCTGAACATTGGTTCACAGAGCAATAGAATGTGAATGGGGTTATTAGTTTCAAATTAAAAGAGAGTCAATTGACTTTAGATGTAAGGAAGACATTTTTAACAGTGGGGGTGGTGAAACACTGGAACAGGTTTCCCAGAGAGGTGGTGGATACTCCTTCCCTGAAAACACTCAGGGTCAGATTGGACAGGGCTCTGAGCAACCTGACCTAGTTGAAGATGTGCCTGCTCACTGCAGGGCGTTGGTCTAATTGGTCTTTAAAGGACTCTTCTAACCCTAATGATTCTATGTGTTCCTAAGTCCCTGCATCCTAGGTGGAGGAGAAGAATAAAAGAATAAAAATGATGACTGTGAATATCTCATCTGTTAATACTTTAGGGGCAAAACACAATAGCCATTTGCAGTTTGAAAATTATTAACCTGAGATCTATGCATTTTGGAAAACCTGAGTCACAAGAAGACCTAGTGATCTAACACTCCGGTTAGTAATGTAACAAATGGTCAGGTTTTTTTCCTAAACCTTCTAATTTCACACACAAGCATGGATATATTATTTCTTATACTCAAAAAAATTGCTTTACCATAAAAAAACTCAGAAATTGCTTATTAATAATATAATGCTTCTGAGAAATGGTAAGAAAATCTAGACAGACGTTACTGTTAACAAGGCTTAAGATAAATTGCTAACATCTAAGTCTTTATGAAATCAAACACAAAATGAATGTCTCAATTTTGAGCAATGAATAGAATTAGTTGCTAGGCAATGTTCTATTCTGTGAGTATCATTCATAGAAATATCATAAAATCTCCATCAGACATTTCTTGACAATTAATATGCAGATTAACTGAAAACTGTTACCACATGAGCTGGTAATAAATTTTCAGAGATAGCTTTTAGTCCAATAGAATCTACTTTAAAATAAATTTATTATTTGTATCTAACCTTGTTCTTCAAGGTTAACCTAGTTCTTCTGTTGTAATGGAGGTATTTTGTAAAATTTTCTTTTCTACTTTCATAACATGAAGTAGTTTTGGATGATTTATTTCAACATAAATAAAACAGGTGTTAATACTTTTGTTTTGTAGGTTAGTACTGTTAAAAGTAAACCAAATTCATAACAAAATTTTTTGAGTGTCTGAAGTTTTTCATTTTTGCTGAGGATAAAGTTTTTTTTAAATATCTCACTTTAGTCCTTTTTCATGGCTGCAGTAATACACAGTTACAGAAATCATAGTGATTAAAAGAATACTGAAAGGAGACTCCAGAACACACTAATTATTCTATGCCTACCTCCTAGTTAAAACTTATTAATATAGGAAAAAAAAAAAGACAAAAGATGACTCAAATAACTCTACAATGAGGACAGCAAAAATTATGTATTCTCAGGCTTCATGCTGAAGTGGCATAGGTTTTCCACATTGTGAGGTTAGATAACAGATGAAAATTAAAGTAGTTAACAGAAATTCTTATGAAAGGAAGGACTGTATCTTTCCATAGGCCCAAGGAAAAAGTTAAAAGAGGCAAGACAAAGGGAGTGAGAAGAGAATCTGCAGAGGAAATTTGAAGAAAAAGACCTCCTTGAGTAGCATTTGTAGCAAAGTTAAATTTAAGTCCTTGATTAGTCCTTGATACATGCATTTATTTCTGAAGCACTCGTGCACAGCATAAGGTTGTGTTAAAGGAGCTTGTCGTGTAAACTTATACTTCTCCCACTAAAGGAAACAATTTAAAGCATTTGACTGAAACAAATCAGTGGCTTAGGAAACCACTGTGAGGACTGGGAGAACTGCAACCTGTCAGAGTAGTTGACAAGTGAGAGAATGGCATGTTTACTCAGGTGTTGCCTTGAGGTCTGAGACCTGCAAAGGAGCAAATTAGGCAAAACCTAACAACTTTCACAAGTGACAAATGCAACTCAGTACGGTAAAGAAAAAAGAAATGTCTAGAGTTCAATAATAGGAAACTGTCCAGAAATTCAGGCCAAAGACTTGAAAAAACAGCCCCCAAAAGACAAAACTTTTGCACAAATATAAAAGCTCTTCATTACACTGCAAAAGTCTCTGAAGAGAGTCCAGTGACTTAATGGAAATCAGTAGGAGTCAGCACCTAACACCTATTAGAGACTAAAGTTTTAATGGAGTAACACCTTCTACAAGGAAAACCTGTATTTAATGTACCTGAGTGACTCTCAATAAAACATTAAAAACTCCCAAATAAATTTAAGCTGAGGAAAAAAAAATTACACACTCTTATTTGCATTGCCATATAGAATTTAGCATTTGAATGTTGCTCATTCAATTTTCAATTCAAGTCACCGGTTCTTGTGCAAACAGACATTAGTTCAGACATGAAAATGCTGTTCTCAGAAGACAATTTCCAACTAAGATATGATGTCATGATAAATAGCATTTAACAGTTAATCACATCACCATTTTCTACGAAATGCATTTCACCTTGGCGAACCTTTCAAAGAACTTTAGAAATTACAGATTTGAAAGGCAATTAGATTTTATTTGAAAGGATGGACAGAATAATGTGAAAAGATTCAGACTTTTAAACAGGAATAGTAGAAACATTGGCAAGAACATTGGCAGTTTAACACCTCATACTACAATCTTTTTCCCCCCAAGAATCTGAGCTATAGCATCTTGTTGATATTTTACTTTAACCTTAATATAACAATAAATCAATGTAACCTTAATTTTGTGTTACTTACAGTCCATAAGCAGAGTTTACAGCAAGACTGGTAATCTGTTGTGGAGGTTCACCATCCACCCACACCAACTGAATAACAAGATCTGCTTGGTATCCAGGAGGCATTCGCACAGGTCGAGTCTTAACACTAAGAAGAAGAGGTACAAAATAAGAACAAACACACACCCTGGGCCACAAATTACAACTATTTCTCATCGTCATGAATAACCAAGCTGAATGGAAACCCTAAAATACTTCCTTCTGAAGCTGAAAAATGATGTTTCTGTATTTTTGGAACTTTTTTTGTTCTTAAGTAAGGCATGAAAGAAAAACATAAGGTGGCAAAAGAAGATGAGAAGATACATATTTCTGTAGAAGTCCTCACCACAGCACATTCAAAACTTACGGACTTGACAATTCTATTTGAGCATGTAGTGCAAACAAGTCATTTTTACTTCTAGGAGTATAATCACCTAATATGTGGATGAATGCTTCCTAAAATCGGATATAATTATGAACATCTGTTTCTATTGTGTTGTGGCAAGTTCAGTGACTTCCAAAGCAGGTTGTGATGGTGTACATATTAAGGTATTAATGAGAAGTGCAAGAGATGAACACCTCTGTATGACTGCTTTAGTTGTGGTTCTGGTAGAATTTAATGTGGTGATACACTGAAAGAAGATATTATGCAATAATAGCAATACTTTGAGGTATTCATGTCAGTCATTAGTACATTCACATTGTATGTAGTAATTTATAAGTAAAGCCCTCCAGTCAGTGCATTTTTACTGTAGCTGTAAATGGTGAGACTGCTTACATTGCACCCCTTTGCACACAGTCATAATTGGGCAATTTAACACATCTAATCAATCCCCTCTGACAAACAGTACCTCAAAGAAGAATAAGAAACAGGAGAAAAGGGAGAGTAGCTAGTTAATATAGACATGGACAACAAATTCTGAAGGACTTCAGTTTTGGGTCCATAATATTTATTTCTGCTTTAATTGCTTCTCTATCCTATGTACTGGATCTCAGAGAGGAGATCTTCAATGACACCAACAATGCAGACTATCTCCTGAATGTGACTGCCATGTGACTCAGCAAGCTTTCCAAGCAGCCCTGGCCCACACACCCAAAAAGATGATGGGTCAGATTGGAAAAAAACACCCAACTAATTTCTATTCAGATGCAAATAAGTATTCAAGCTTTTTGTTCAATAACCACAGGTATCAGGTTCTTTGCAGCTAACCTGACTGCATCTGTTGGGATGGAGACCTCAGTGGCAAACAGGGCTACTGGCAATCTTGCAAATTGAAGATAGATGCAGAAAACTGAAGCAAAATGAAGCAAAGCATAACCACAGAACGACGCCAGGGCAGAAGTTCTGAACAAGATAACTCCAGTAGCACAAACGGCATTGTACAAAGCAAACAGCGTTCTAATTCTGACAAAAGTTATAAACAGAAGACTATGTTCTACTTCTTACAATTTCATGATTTGATTCAGACCATGGGTGTACCTTATGACACAAAGATAAAATCACCAGCCCAGTGTTAGCAGTAGAAGCACCTGAAGATACTTTTCCAAAAATTTCTTAAAGCACAACAACTGTATTTCTGTTATGGATTACCCTGCCTGCCACACACCAACACAGCTGCTCTCTTACTTCCCCTCTTCAACAGGACAGGGAAAGAAAGTAAGATGAAAAAGCTCATGAACTGAGATAAGGCAGGGAGATCACTCACCAGTTACCATCTGAGGCAATACAGACTCAAGCTGGAGAAAATTAATTTAATTTATTGACAACTAAAATAGAGTAGGTGAGTGAAAATTTTTTTGAAATGACAAAACTAAAATTACCCTCCACCCTTGCCTCCTTTGCAGGCTCAGTTTCACTCCTGACTCCTCTGCCTCTTTCCCCACCACAAGCAGCACAGCAGGGGTGGGGAACGGTGTTTGTGGTCAGCCCATAACACTCCATACCTGCCATCCTTCCTCATGCTTTTCCCCTATTCCAGCGTGGGGTGCAGTCCTTCAAGAACAGATTGTTCCAGCATAAGCCCTTCAAGGGCCACACTTTGTGCCAGAAAACCTGCTCCTGAGTAGGCTTCTCAGGAGCCTTTTCCAACGTGGGCTTTCCATGGGCTGCAGGGGAACAGCCTGCATCACCATGGTCTCCTCCATGCCCTACAGGGCAATCTCTGCTCTGGTGCCCAGAGCAACTCCTCCCATTCTTCCTTCTCTCACCTTGCTGTCAGCAGGACTGTTACTCATGCTCTTTTCTTGTTCCTCTTTCTTACAGCTGCTGTGCAACAATTTTTGTCCTTTCTCTCTCTTTTTTTTTTTTTTTTTTTTTTTCCAGAGGGTCTACCCTTTTGGCTGAGGGCCTAGCTGTATCCTGCAGTGCTCTGCTGGAGTGACTGAAACTGGCTATGCCCAGCACAAAGCAGCCCGAGGGGCTCCTCACAGAAGCTGCCTTGAACCCTCCCCACCAGCACCTGAGTATCTGCACCTGATAATTAGCTTTGATAATTGCTTTTTCAAAATACATTCATACTCTCTCTTGAATTGTTTAACCATTTCATTAATACAGTTTATGCTGTACTGTGAATATTTCTAGCATAGAGGATCCACAAACCTTGCCAAAACTTTCCCTTATTTATTACTTAATGACATAGTAATTCCTCATCTATCTTTCTAAAAGCATTTCCTTGACAGAGGCTTGGCACATTATTCTATTTCTTCTGCCTGTTGTACTGTTCAGACCTTACATATCAGTTTGTCTGGAGCAGTAATCAGCCACTTGGCTCAGATCTTTCAGCAAAGGCATGCCAGTACAGTTGAGCAAGTCCTCAACCTACTACAGTTGGCAATAGCTGTATTGTTTTCTGTTAGCAGCAAAACTCTGCTCAAAGTTTTGTGCTGTCTTACCTGTTCTGCTGGCACTAAAGCTTTGCCCCTTTCTTTGTTCACATGATACATATCCATGAGCATTTTTGAAGTGATGGTATCTATAAGCTTAGTGAAGCCCTGGATTACCTAGTAGTAGTAATGGTAAGAACAAAGGGATGAACATCTGTGAACTCAAGCTGCTAAGGGAGAGGGGTCTTTTGAGATCAGGAAAAACTGAAACTACAAACAAGAGTTGTATACAATGAAGGTGTGCTATTTTCAAACAAACTTCACAACTATCAGAAACTGAATATTTTAAACAAACACTCCTTCAGAGTATCTTTGTGATGGAGCCCTTCAACTTTTAACATTTGTGGATAAGCCTTTAAGAGGCATACCAGTGGTGGTCTTTCTGTCTTGCACCCCATTTTCAGTTTTCAGCTCTTGTCCTTAAAAATATTACAAGAAATACAAAACAGGTAAATGAGATCCAAGAACCAAGATTTAGTCTAATGCCCTTTCAGTAGATCTTTCCATTCATATTTTCTAATGGATAACTGATGATGTGGGGCAACACAGGAGACAAAGACATTGCTGTAGTGAGTTACAAGTATCTGTCAAAGCAATGCATGTACACTTACCTTCTAAAAAAAAATTACCATGAGACTTACAATGGCTGCAGAATTAATTCTGATTTTCTAAACCATGTTTTTAATGTGGCACTACTTTTCCAATGTGTTTTTAATGATATGCTGAAAATATTAGAGAATTTGAAGTGTCTCCTAAGTTTTCCTTTGGATTGCTGTTACCTCAGGGAAAAAAGCAAACACCTTTCTCTCTCTATTTTTCCCTGCAAATTTGAGGATCTACTTTGGTAAAATGGATGTTATTTCACTGGGATTTTCTCTAAGCATAGAGTAAGCTGTAGGTGGTGAACAACTATTAACACTGGAGTAAAATAACTCCAAGTTGCATGGTTAAGTTTGCCATTCCCATGTTCCTGCGATACCTTCCTCTCTGAGGATATTTAAGCTATTTCCCTTGTTTCACTAATCATCTTGCTTGAACAGTAATGCTGATATTTAGCTTTTCTTCACCTTGATTTGGATTGCCTTTTTTTGAAGTGTTTATACTATGAGACTAAAACCACTGCAGGAGTATGACAGAAGGAATGTATATATTTTAGTGATTTCCTTGACATGTTCTTGTTATGTTACTCTGCATTTGGTTGTTGCAAAGTTTTGGGATTTAATTTTCTTCATAAGGTATTCACATTTCCTTATGACTTTGGAGTTACTTAAAGCTTTTGTCAAAAACCCTTGATTGACCTAATTTTGGCATGATACTAGAAGTCTGGGAACAAAAACTGACATTCTGGGTACAGCTTTTTGATAAAGTATTTACATCAGAAGTATTTATCTGCATAATCACAAATCCACTGGTTTCTTAGGTTATTACAGCTGCATATTTCACTGTAAAATCTTCTGAAAGGAGCAAGAACAATATTGATTCCATACTGCTGCCTGTGTTTCTCATTAACATTTACTTTTGATTTCAGAAAAGTGCCAAGTTTTCATGACTTCAGTCCCTTCAATCTCTTTCTTCCTAGTACCTACTCACAGACACAAACACATTCAGTCATTCTGACTTCCAACTACAAGTGTGGAGTGCCGTCCATTTGCTGTAATGAGGTTGAGAAGCAGATATGAAAATAAACATAATGGAACCAAGATTAACAACCAGTCTGTACATACACTTTAAAGTGTATTATCACTACAGTTCAAGTTGTACACTCTCCCTCCATGTGCAGGTGGCTGCAGCTTTATGTTATTACCTCTTGGATTCTGTACTGCTGCCCACCTGACTGACCTGCTTAGAAAGTCAACAGCACCACCCAGGTCTTTACCACTTTTTCAGTGTGTCCAGCACTACTTTCATTTTATCATCACAATTCTGCTTAGATTTTAAGTTTCTTGACAGACAAGACCTGTAGACCTGGTTAGGATTTGGGGGAAAATGTCTTTCTGTGTTGAAAAGTACAAGAGTATACATAAGTATACATTTATCTAAATGGAGGAGGGAGTATGCCAGCAGTTCTAGTGCTATAATTACTTTGACTTCAAAAAATCACTTCTCAGTCAAAATAAGTTTACATTTACTGTGTGTAAAACAAGACAAAAATCTGTTGGGCACCTTAATGTGAGATTATCTGGAGTTAAAGAAAACTTGTAAAAACTAATGAGCAGCACCTCTATGGGCTCATTACAGCTTTTCTGCCTCCAAGATTAGCAATTCCTCTCCTTCCCAGGCAAAACCAAGTAAGAATCCCTTAAGGGAAAATCTTAGCCTGTGAAACAATTGATTGCATTCTTCCTGATTTCAGAGTCATAAATAGATTTCACATTTGGATTTTTAAAAATAACCTCTCTTTGCCTCTTCTATTGATTTTCATAGTTCAAATTAATGACTAAACTGAGGTCTGAAGTTCAACTGCCTGACTGAATGAGGTGGTCAAATGAACAGGATGCCAAAAAATACTGTTAATTTTGCAAGAACAATATCACAATATTGCTTTTAAATGCTAATGCTGTTTTCAGGAGCCAAGCAGCCCAAAGTATCTGCAAAGCAAGGCAATGTTCATTTAAACAGTTTTTGAAATAATTGAGACATTTAAAATATTTAATAATAATTAGACCAAAATAATAATGAATTCATTCAAATTAGAGCAATTATTATCAGCAATGCACTATCCTTGATGGAGAATTACAGTTTATGGAGTTTTGTACACAATTCTTGTTTTAAACCATTCAAACCCATAATTTATCTGCCTTATTAATAAGAACATATTAATCTACACCAAACAGCGACATGTGCTCTAGCAGAAAACCAGTTGCTTCTTTCTAAAGATTAAACAACTATGCACTTCCACACAGTGCTCCTGTTTCATAATTGTATATTTTAAAGATTGTTTCATGAGTATGAACACAGTTTCCATGCCTTACACACCATAAAATGCATATGCTTCTTTAAAAAAAAATAAAAATTAGTGGTACACTAATTAATCAAGAAGGGAAAACTTTGCATGTCTACTTTATGGAAGTCTCTTTGTGAAGTACAAAAAAAAAAGGTGCCTCAGAAATTCCTTGAAGATTTATTCCTAGATCACACTGGAAAATTACAGTCAAACTTTTACTGGAACAGTTTATCTTCTCCGTAATTACTTCTATCCTTTTAAAATCCCTTGTGGATTATTTTGCCTTTGTTTGTTCCATATTCTGGTTTCTTCTCATTTTGTGTCACATACATACAATTAACCTCTTTTTCTTGGTAGTTGATGGATTGATTAACAGATAGGAATGCTTTTTAGAGCAATGGCATAAACTTACCTAAGACATGGGATACTGTCCTTCATTGTTCCTTCACATCCTACAGTGTTGGTACTGCCTGAAAGGCTCTTTAAAGAAGAAACCTGGGAAGAAGCATCTGGAAATGGAGGGTTTATTTCTGGTTCAGGAGTAATGATATCTTCTACTTCGTACTGAAGTCGTACCTCCAATGACTTAAATAAATAAAAAACTAAGTTATAATTCAATACAGAAAGCTGCTGAAAGTTCTGCTACTTTCAAAGAAATATCAGTAAGCCTTTATTTTTTAAATACCCCACTGCATTTATCATTATCATTTGTAGACAAAGAATACCGTAATTAGTTACTTATACAGCCTAACATCAACATCAGATAGGAACTAGTCATCTACCCTGTGAGGGAGGACTACATTGGTATATTCTTTGACAGGTATATTCTGCTGACTTTGCTTCAAGCCTTTTACAGTAAGTGAAAGGTAAGAATATAAGTGTCCAGAAGTTATTATGAAAAGAGAAGTTCATCCCTCACCTCTGCATAAATAATATTTCAGTGTAAGAAGGCATCATTCAGGATAAGTGTCGTGAAAATTTTCTGCCTATTGTTTGCTATCATTCTCTTAAGTAAATTCATTTAAAGAATAATCATCAGCTCTGCCTCCTCATTACTGGTACAACAGAGTCTCTGCCAGACAGGTTTTAACCAGGATGGAGAAGCCTGACAGTGTGAATAGCGCTGATAAATGAACTTCATTTGTCCATGGAGGGGGTGCGTCAGGAAATCAGAGATAACAGCAGAGAGAGTTCTGTGTTCCTTAGAATGAACAGGAGTTTGGTGGATTCTAGAAAGCAAAGTTCAAACCAGTTACCTTCTGCTTTCCTTCTGGCCTCTCTAGAAAGGGAAAAAGAGACCAACCAGGCCAAACCACCTTGCAATTCTTTCCACTAATTCAGGCAAAACACTAACTGAAGTACTCCAAAACACAGGGGAAACTGGACAGGGAGTTAAAATCCATGTAAGTAATAATCTCAAAGAATCACAGTAAATATCAAGCAATTCTTTCTACCTCATGAATTGTCCAGAGATCCCATTTTGAAAAGAATGAAAAACAAGGTACAGCCCTCAAGGAGACAAATTTGTGGGATTATTAGCTGAACAGTAATTTCCATGCTGGTACCTTGAAATGTACAGAAGAAATTGCAGATGTAGACACTGCAAACTCCACCTTAATGATCTTTCACTAAAACATCATCTGTACCAGAATGAAGATTAACAAAATATCTAAGTTTTATGAGAATCACAGGAGATAATGGTCAGTACTGAAGGCTCACCTATTTCTCAACAATTGCATTAAAACATGTAAGATTTCAGAAAGAAGTTATTCTGTTAACACAGAAGAGAAAGAGTCTTTTCTCAAAATTTCCCTTTTGTTTTCTCCTTGCAAAATGCATGGATGTCTTTTGCCTGAATCAGCTAAAGAAACATACAGACAACATTTACCTTCAAAGACTAATGAGTGAAACACTGAGTTCAGGAAAATCTAATCTGGAAGTAATTGCTGCTGACTGAAACAATTTATAATGCTGTTTAATCTTTGTGCAGAAGCGGAGAAACTGTGCAGGAGTATGATGTTCTACTTGGCATGTTAGAATTGCATCATTCTTTGGATGTTTTTCTTTCTGTATTCCTTTTTCTACTAAAATTAATTTTGTTAAGTTCCAGCTACTGTGCATTTGCAGAGAGAATGAAAAATTTAGGTTAATGACATGATTGTGATTTTTTCTTACAGTTTTGTCCCAGCTTTGACTGGACCTTAGAAGGACTGTATCAATTTATTTTGACATACAGTAAAGATATTTTTGGAGGATCCCATAACTAAATTCATTGTTTCTCCTTTCCACATTCAAATTAGTGTAAACTTTTTTTTCTATAGTTATTCTCAAGAGCTTTGAAGAGGAGCTTCACTGAGGAAAGACTGATCACTGCAAACAGTGATCATGTTTAATTAATAGATGCTTTTGAGACAAGATGGAGTAGATTCAGATGAAAAAACAAACACAACAGCAGCAAATGCTTTTTATATAACTGCATGGCAATGACTCCAAGGTTGGCTATGAAGCAGAATTTGTCTCATGGATACTAACTGCCTTCAGAATCTGATATGAAATGATGCAAATAATATTTGTATTGAAGAAACCCCAGGCACAGCCCATGGCCCTAAGGCATATTCAGCAGCAGACCTCCGTGCTACAGGCAGAAGCCCTTTAGCAGCCTCCACGCTTCCCATTAACCACAGCAATAACATCACAACACTGACTTCAGTCAGACAGACTAACGTGGGCCTTAAAACGCTGGGATTTGTGGATTGAACTCAAGGTAAGCTCAGGTTGGCTGATAAAGAAGGGAGGACACCAAGTGCTTTGGACCTCAGGCAGCAAAGAAATCCTGAGACCGAGCAGCTCAGTCCCAATATAGACAAAGCCATACAGCCTAAAGTCAGGTACATGTTCCAACAAAGAATTCCACGCTTATGACTAAAAAAACTCCCCCTTCATTTAAGAGGGAAAACTGCAATGCATGCAGCAAAAATGCAAAATCCAACAGAGAAGGCCCATTTCAGGGATTCATATAACTCATGGGAACTCAGTGACTATGCCACCAAGATTGCATAACTTAATATTCAGAGAAAAATCCGTATATAATAATGGTAATTAATTACAGATGAAATCTGAGAAACTGCTAAATTGCACATATTATGGCACTTTAGAAAATACTAGTAAATGATGCAATTGAGCCAGAAAAGCAAAAACCAGGAAAACAAAGCAATTAAATTATAGATAATAAAAGATATGGTGCACTTGCTGTGGAACAATGTAAGAATACCAAAATGTAATTTTAGGAGCACTATATATGTGCTGGGCAGTAACATGAAATTACTGTTCATTAGTTTTAAAACTTTCCTGAAATTATACCTTCAGCCACCTTAGTAATTGCCTCTTGGGGAAAAAAATCTAGTGGAAAACAACAGAACAGCTATAGGTAATGAATTTCCTCACCAGATGGCACATGGCTACAGGCCAAAAATAACACTGCTTTATGCCACACTAGAACTTTCTAAAGTACATTAAAATAGAGTGAAAAGGAAAAGAACTGTAATCAGTGAACATGGAAAATATCATGGAAAATCAGAGAACAGGGAAAACGTGGGTTTGTTGAGAGCTGGCAGACACAAAGAAATACTTTCTGTCAAGAGTGTCTGGTTTTGCAAACTGTTCAGCACCAGAGAGCAGCATGCCTGAAGGAAAAGGCAGTCATGTTTACTTTGGCTTTGCCTTAAGATCTGTCTTCTGCTAAACTTCTTACACTTATGAAAGAATGTTTTACATTATAAATGCTGTTCAGTCACACTGTTAGAAATAGTTGTGGCTCCTGAGCAGAAAGGCAAGGCTTAAACTGAAGTCAGAATTGCTGCTCAACAATGATAATGTATAATTTGACTGCAGTGCAGTTAAAGAGAACATAACCTGCATGATGCTACCTTAAACAAGCTGACTGCTTAAATATGAAGACAGAATGTGGAGTATTTTAACAGGATAAAGTAACACAGTGCTTATGAAAACATCAAGTCCTTAGCCATAAATAGTCTGGCATTTTCATATGGTTTCCATTTTCAGGGAAACAAAGTCAGCATAAACCAGAAAAAAATCAGCTATTTTATTTTGTTTAAAACAAACAAACAATAATAATAACTATAATACAACATTAATAAACCCATTACAAAATAATTTTGAGTCTCTTTATGGTACAAACACTATGAACATAAATTAAGGATATGAAATACTGGAGTTAAAAAGAGTATTATGTATGTATACAATGCACATTACCTGATAAAAACATACAGCAGCCAATAATTTTTGAGCAGGTAAACACAACAGAGTCTTAAAAGCAAAGTATGTCTGAAATCTGTACACTATGTTATTATTAAAGCAAAGGAAAAAGAAAGGTGGGGAGTTGGCTATGGCAGATTTTTGTCAGTAACTTAAGTAGGATCAAGATTTCACTGAAAATGTTTGCTACAGAATGTCTCAACTTGTATTTGTACCGTTTATTCAAGTACATGAGTGCAGATAAAACAAGACGATTTGATTTAGGAATTATGTTCCTTTATAAATGAGAGTGAAATTCTGAAATACTTACTGCAATTTCAGTATTTACTTCATGTTTGCTGAACCTGTAAACAATCACATATGCAGAAACTCCTGCCACACAGAAAATTCGGCTTTCAGGACACCAGTACATCATCTGGACAGCAAAAGGATCTTCTTCCACAATCTCAGCTGTTGCTTTTCCTTCTCCCACCTTCTGTTTTTCAAAGACCTTTGATGTTTTTAATTTGTACAACATCTGTAGAGTAACTGGAATATATTAAAACATATAAAAATACTAACATGAAGCAAATCAGTCATTATAATTCCTCAGTTCCCACTTTTTTCTCAGTTGAGGCATAACAACGAATCTCAGGAAAGCCTAAGAGGAGAAGATGTGTATTATACAATACAGGTATTATTCTGGTACACAGTACTGGTAGGATACGAATTTAATACTTCTAAAAAGGATATCTGTCTGTGAAATACTTCCTGGGATAGGATGTCAAACATGTATTTTAATCATTGTGTCCATAATTAGGCTTATACTCAGCATTATAGAAAGGCTCTGATAATGTCAGTATTTTCCTAATGAGATGTTAAACTAGGATTCCATTTGTCTGAGGTTATTGTCTTGCTAGAATGTAAAGAATGTAGGGCAATTCAAGAGGAAATATTAGAAAGCATTCTGGTGGCCTGGTCAACACAAAGCCTTTCTGAACTAGCAGGAATTAGAAAAATGTTTTGAATTTTGTGACTAATAAGTATATCTGTATTTATACCTGCATAAAAAATCCTGATATCCAGAAGCCTTTGTTAAGATTAGAACTCAGCTGCAGTGAATTCTGCGATTGTAATTAACCCCATTATGTTTTATTGACCTTCCTCCCTGTTTGTACTACTGGAAAATTAATTTATCAGTGGCATTAATTTATAACTGCATAAGGTCACAGAAAGTCAGTCAG
Source organism: Formicarius rufipectus (assembly GCA_013399695.1). Taxonomy (NCBI): domain Eukaryota; kingdom Metazoa; phylum Chordata; class Aves; order Passeriformes; family Formicariidae; genus Formicarius; species Formicarius rufipectus. The sequence goes on along the minus strand of VXAU01000315.1, from coordinate 274,349 downwards.
GCCCAGCACCTATAAAGGCATATGTATCCATAAGAGCACAGCTGTTACATACATCAGGGGAATTGTGGTATCTCAGCCCAGCTTGCCTGTGTAACAAGAGCAACAGGATGATGAAAGTTGATGAACTCAGCAAAAATATATTTTCATTTGGCACTGCAGATACATTCCAGGAGTTCTAGCATACAAAATTTCTAATATTTTAAAAGTTTTCGCACTACCAAATTTTCACAAATTTCAGCAACTGCTTCTGAAATGAATACACAATTTTTCCCTCCCTCAGAAGCAGTGAAAGAGGATTCAGGATGCCCTTAGTCCCAGTAGCAAATCTAGACTGGCATTTCAAGTCGGGCATCCTGGGTCCATGCATACTAGGACTGGAAGAATTATACAACCACAGGGCACAAAGTCTGTGCTTCTCTGAATTACTAGGTACCAGCTGCACAAGGAAACATAAGAAACAGCAGTGGCTTCTGAGCAAAGATACTCCTTCAGTAGCTTAGAAATTGTCAGTTTCTCACAAATCTATGAGTTCAGAGACAAAATGACACAATTAAAATATATCTAAAAGCAAAGTATTTTGTGCTTTTAAATACCAGTAGGATATTATGTTTGCTAGGAAATCTCCATTAAAAAAGTTAAGACCATGTATATAACAACATTTGTAATAATTAATACCTTGTAATTAAAAAGTCCCAAGTAAAGTATGAGTGATATAGTACATGTCCTGAAAAGCAGGACTACGACCAGGACATCAGAGATGCACTGCAAATACCATTGCCTGTGAATATTCATGATTATCTAAGCTTTTACTGCTTAGAAAATTCTTATTGCAGCATGTATATACTGGTTAGGGCATTATGTTTACATTCCCTATGAGAAGTTCTTTCCCTATTTCTGCCAGAATTATAGAAGAGGTAACTAGCACACTGGTTTCTGTGCTATATTTATAGGCTAAATGCCTTGGGGTCTTCCAACAGTCTGAATTGTTTCACCCTAACTTTAGTGCCTGAATTTGCACATTCCTGTTAAAAAATAAGTATGTAAAGAAATATTCACAAGACAAGGTCTAATGTCTCACTCCACTTCTCTAAATAAATGTAATTATCCTACTTTGGTTCATATTAAAGCTCTCTCAAACTTCTGTCTTTGCAGATAAACTGTTGATCGTGTTTGATTTTTTTTAATGTTCACCATAGCTTGAAAATACTGAAAGATCTAAACTCTAAGTAGCATGTATCTGTTTCCTCTCCATTTACAAACCAACAAATTATATAACAAAAAAACGACCTACAGTCATGTTCAGTTGATGTGCCTATGCAAAACACCTTTGTGAAATGAGGCTTTGGAAATCCTCATATTCTCCTTGTCCATCCTGATGAGTGAAAATAGTTGGTATTAGGCAAAAAGGGGATTACCTGACAAAGTCATCACGTGTAGCTGACATGAAAATCTTATAAACATTCCCAATATTTGCAGTATTAATCATTTCAGTTCTGTGGCACAATGTGGAACAAGCAAGTAGTTCAATATCTCATACTCCACAATCTTGGCACCCCTGACAGACTGGTTATTAGCGTCATATTAAATCTCTCTATACCTAACATACAGAATTTTCTTTCTCTCTCCCTTTTCCTTAAGAGACCGATACCTCATAAAAGAGATCTTTTATCCAGACATCTCTGTATGACTGAAAAGACAGAAGACAAGGCAATTCTAAAGGATCTTTGGTAAAGCACAGTCACATTATTTGAAGAGGAATATTTTAACTTTCAACCAAAATGTACGTGTACTTTTAATGAATATATTTTACTAATAAATACCATATGTGTTTTCTGTAGGGGAAAATGTTGATTTCTGCTCTGTGCAGTTATAGCCAGATAGCATGGAACAAGTATTTTCTGAAGCTTTTTCCTGCTAGGATGAAGGGAAATGCTTCCCAAATATTTACTGTAACTTGAGACTGGACAGGAAAAGATTTGTGTCTTTTCCATCCTCACCAAATTAAACATGTATTGAGATGCCTTATTGCATTTTAATCTTTTATTTTTACTTAGTTGTAAATAAGACTTCGATGTACTCAGAATAGAAGAGACATGACAACTGGAACTGCGTGTTAGATCTAGTTGAGACCACTCTTCTGTAAACACAAAGAGAATGTGCCCTAAGGAGTTTTTACTAACACTTCACCCTTCATAGGTTTTGTTATGTTGGGTCCTAAGTTACTATGCCTCTTAAACACTTTCAGTCTTTTCTGCCTAATATATCTCATTAGAAGAATTTGTTTTCCTTAATTTATTAAAATTTCTCTTAATTTCACCTCATTTTTCCTAATTACATCACCCCAGGTATTGCTGCTCATGTGTTTGTGTGATTTGTCAGCATTACATAAAAGTGAACATTAGAAACTTACTGGCAGAAGCATCCCAAAATTTTACTGATCCATCTGCATGGCTTAAAAAAATATAAAAATGAAATGTGTTAAAACAAGATTCAATTCTAAAACATCATCTACTTTCAGTGACTGATAAATAGAAGCAGAAAAACTATATTTTGCTTATGTGGTAATTATCTAAAGTCTACTGACAATATATCAATGATATATATATGATAAGAAAATATTTTGTTATTAATTTTATTTGGTTAATAAAAATATGTTCTGTGCATTTCCTACAGAGAACTGAGCTCCCAATGACTTTGAAGATCTCAACAAGAAGTTATTTCCCATACTAATGACAAGTTTAAGATACAGCACTTTTGGCTTTGCAGTGGGCCAGCATCAAGCCTATTCAAAGTAAAAATGCCATGTATAATGAATGTACTCTGAAAGGAGAGAGGGTAGCTTTGTTTCGCTTAATACCTTACAGCTGTGTTCTTTTTATTAACATGAAATCCCTGAAGTAAAACCGGAGAAAGGAGAAATTTCTGATTAAATGAGAATGATCCCTTCATCAGCTTATTGGTACTATTGCATCTTTTGTAATCTTATTTTTAAAAATAGGTGTTTAGTATCATTGATAATAACAATTTATCAAATATATTGCTACCCCCAGCATGACTGAGACCAAAGGGTAACACAGTGCGAGAATCTTAGATGAACAGCTGCTTTTTCACAGTATGGTCCCTTGAAAATCAATCAGGCATTGCTTATGGAGCTCCTACTTCAACCTTAGGCCTTCTATGCCTTTTTGCACAGTCTGTGTCTTCTCTCACAAGCTGAAATTCATCCCAGTGCACCACACCCTCACTAAGACTGGGTATGAAAATGAATTCCCAGATACAAAGTTCCCAGAAGGCCAAAGGACAAAAATCACAGAAGAACAGCTTCTCTCTCATTTTAAATCTATTCTCTAGGACCTTGAAGGCTAAAATACTCTCTTGCAATGGATTTTCCTTTCCAAAGATTTCAGCTTCACAAGTATATAGACCTGCTGTCTGACAATGGGGCCTTAAGTACTATTTCTTAATGGTAACATCCCTGAAGAGTAAGCTCCATTTTCTCCAGCAAAAGAGAATGTCTGTGGTGACATTGCTCAAATGAAGAGCCAGGATAAGCATAGGCTGTGAAGGCTCAATTCTTATCTACAGCTAACTCACAACCAAAAGGAGTAGACTCTAACATTTAAAAAGCACCAACCCCCAGTTTCATTCTCACCCTGTAATAATGATTTCTGGATATGTCTGAGCTCCAAGGTTCCATGCTCCACCACTGATAGGCCACTCCTAAACAAACAACAAGAGTACAGAGATCACAACTAATTCTGATGAGTCTTGCCTGGTTAATTTTTAAACTCAGGAGCAGACAACACCTTCCCCCCCAAAAGCAATACAACTCATAAAAGAAACAAAATATGTATCATTCAAGGCTTTTACAGTAAATATTTTTGTATGATCAGTTCAGGCTTTGGAAACAATAACGTTTTTATACTATTAGCAAAGGCTTTATGTTTTTAAAATATTTCTGCATAGCTAATATTCAACCCTCTAAACCTGGAACAAGAGGAAGGACTAACAAACAGCTCTGCTACTCTCGAGAAGGCTTGTCTCTTGGAGTTTCTAGAGAATGCTGAATAGACTGACAATCTATTTTGAGTATGAAGACTACTGAAGAAGCTGACCCAGAAACAAACATCTGAGCATGATGCCATGAGATAAGGGAATACAACTTTTATAGAATATATGAAATCATCATCTCTTCTCTGCCTTTTGTTTACTAATGGCAAGACTCCCATTCTCTTCTTGGTCTAGGTTGGTTGAGCAAAATGCTGGTTTGTGCCTAAAGCACGACATGTATGGCTACAGGATACAGGATGTGGAGCATGACGTATGTGCAGAGTGGGTGAGGATGTGAGCAGAGTCTGAGTGGATGGAGAAAAACTGGGAACACAAACTGTTTATGTGGATACATAGAGTGGATGCTTGTGGGTACAGGAATGGGTGCTGGTACAAGAAGACTACCTACCTTCCACGTGTGTATTTGTATGCACACAAATAAAGCAAGGGGTGAAGAGAATATGCAATGAATATAGGTAGGTGGTGAAGAGTACATGAGGTAAGAATATGAGGGAAGAAGAGACTCAAATAAGAGAAAAAAATATTTTCTGGAGTCCTTTGCTGGATCAAGATCCAAAAGAAGCAGAGAGGGTTCAGGTTCTGAGTTCATGGAAAACAAGGCAGCTCTGAGGAGAATAGTTCTGCTGATTTGCACAAAAAACTGATGATGTATGACTTGTTTACCCAGTATTTTTTCCCCCTTTTTTTTATTTTTGTTTTATTGTGATGGATTATTTCTAGCCAAAACATAAACCAGATTAAAGATTGAAATTCATAAATTAATTGCATTTCCTCTTCTTCCTTCTGCAGCTTGTCCTATTTCTAAAAGCATTATGTTAAGACTTTGGCAGCTCAGTAAAATAATATCCCTGTTTCACAACAATTCTCACAGACGTGCTGTCAGCCCTCACTGAACCTCTTCTGCTTAAGTCTTTCAGTTATAATGTTTTCACTTTTTTCTTTGATAGAGATAACCTACCCATACAAATTTGAATTATACATGATGGCTTTCTGATCATGACGATTGATCTGATCTGGAACAACTCCAGCAGCCTAAAGTCCTATACCATGGTAAGCACCAGTTGTGTTTCAGTGCTGGTGTTTCTGAGGGATGAATACCAGGCTGTACACATGCTGCTAAGCTGCTGGTTGGACTAACTTGAAAAGTATTATTAAAGAAGTAAAATGGAAATAATTCAGTAAGATGCTGCAAAATCATAGGTTATACATCTACTTCTTTTTCTTAAGAAAGAATCTTAAAAAGATACTGATTTTGCTTACCTTATTGCTGTATCCTTGCTTTTTATGTTTTGCTCCTACAGAATAGAGTACAGGAATCAAATCTGGAGGACAGTCCGCAAAATATTCTGTGCAGGTAACAGGTGACTCATGAATGTCAATAGGATATGGATTTTCAAAGATTGGAAAACTAGTTAAGGAAGACAATTTATTAGAAGCACTGTCACACTGAGTCATAGAATAAAACATATTTTTATATTAAAGAGCATAACAGAATGCAAGTAAAATCATTACTAATGAAATACATTTTCCCTTATTTATTCAAATGTCCTATTGCTTTTCATGTAAATAATGATGTGTAGTTACACAAATAAAGATATTAAAATTTCACTGCTGTGACAAGAATCCTCCTTTACATAAATACCCATTCATGTGAATAGTCCCTAAGGCTGATAGGGCTACTTGTGCCAATGATGATTAAAAACTAATTTTTTTCCAGCATCTCAAAATCTTATTTATACAGAAATTACACATTTTCTAGAAGTTTCATGTTCATGGATATAATATATACCATGACATAAGAACTACTTACAAAGCTTTGGATTTTATATTGAGCAGCCTATTGGGCTGGTAGACTGTTGATTCTACAATGGAAAACTGAGATAACAGATGAGTAGAACTCAGTTTATTCCTCACTTCCATCAGTTTGAACAGTCTGATAAGGAGGAAGGCCACACTTTTGGTGCATTTAAAAATGTTGGTCACAAATGAAAAATACTTGTTCTGATTTAAGTTATATCCATTTTACACTGCTGAGATCATCTGAATTATTCTTTAAAGTAAGTGAAATCAGCATATGATTCACATAAAATGTTTCAAGACATTAAGGGCAAAATCTGCTCCTAATTATACCAGTATGAATTTGGATGCACATTACTTGGGTGTTGTAGGCAGCAGAACAGAATCAATAAGCATTGGCCTTTGCCTTACACAACGTATAATTCCTCTTTGATAGGATCATTGATTCTTACATGAAAGAGCTGTTTGTCATTTAAACCAGCAACTGGACCATAAAATAGTTCTGTAGATCCATATAAATCAATGCTATCATATATTAAGATACTTAAGCAAAGCCTGTGGAGTCTAGTGAAGTTAGGCATGCATGTAAGTAGTAGTTGAATCAGATTTCTAAAATATATTTCCAGGTCATAATTCAGCATGTGATCAAGTATTACTTAACTCTGGTGTTGAATGAGTGTTTGAAAGGACCACAGATGGAGATTTATTCTAAAGTTTAAGGACAAATATTATCATAAATTCCTGCTGATTAACTGATCTTCACTCTCAAGGTAGAAGTAAATAGAGTGAATTCTTTCCGAGAGTGAATAATTTTGGATAGTAAAATGACATTGCATGATAACATTTGGAATTTTAGGACAATTTGCTGGACAGTTATATGCACAAATATAAAACTTCATACTTACTTGCTTTGTGTCAGGTCAACGACAATGAGATCTTTTTCCAAAAGCACAACTACAGCATAGGGTTCTTGAAATTCTGTAAGCAAGGAATCAAGTATAAAAGACATGGAGTTCTCCTACTATTCATTTTAAGCAAGCAAGTCACATTCATGTTCTCCAGATTTTTACAGTATGTTGGAAATTTCAATCCTTGCAATATGCACATATGCACCAACTAGACATATCTGGAAACTAGGGCCAGGCTGGAAGTAAGAGGTGACTTTTGGGAAGTACTGTTGACCAACATAGAGAACAGAAATAGGATTGCAATATTACAGCCTGCCAGCATGATGCTACCCTGAATGTAAAGAAACAGAATATGAAAAGGTTGTGTGCAACATTGCATTGACAAAGCCAATTATTATATAGAAAAAGTATTTTTGCTCTCCAGAAATAATACTTCTACTGTGTATGACTACTCTTCAAAACCAGATTGTGCAGTCCATTTTATGATACACAATGCCCCCATTTCCAAGGTGATTCCAAAGGAATATTCCAAAGGAATTCTATAAGTCTGCAGTGTTCAATTCAGGTACTGCCATGCTCCTTCCTCCTGCACACTCTTCAGAAGATAATACTGTTTGGGTTTTTTTAATTAATTCTCTTTTCATTTATCAAAACAAAACAACTAAAATGACAAATAAATGTTTCTCTTGATGCACAGGGTCTGTTAGTTTACATAGAATAAAAGTTATTAAAAAAATATAAACGTGAAATTGTGACTCTTTTCAACAGCAACAAATCATTCCAGTATGTGCAAGCTCAGAATACACTCTTCAGATGGATGATGCCAAAAGGATGAGTAAATGACAGCAACTGATTCATCTTCCTTTCAGTCCTGCTAAAAATGCACATTATTTCTTGCCTGTTTTTATACAAGGCTATGAATAATACAGGTAAAACCCAAATGTTTAAATATTAGTGTGTGAGCAGGGGAAGGTGCTACAAAACCTTAGAACTAGGAAATATTTCACACAGTTAAATGAAGGATCAAACTAACTTTGATTATTGAAAATTAAATTTTTGCGTGCCATTGAACAAATATATACTTTATCTTTACTAAATGCTTTTAATATGCATTTGATTTAGCTATGTATGTAAGATGTATTTTCCTTTTTTGCTTGAGGGTTTAAAATGCTAAAGGTAGTTCCTTTTTGATTTGCAACTTCTCTTAAAATACATTTGGGAATTTTCTGGGAATGTATTTCAGAACGTGGGCAGCCCTACAATATGCAGCAAGTGTTTTAAACAGTTCATTTCGAATTGAAGTGTAAGGATTTTTTTGCAGGTAAGTGATAGTTTAATCTTCAACAATTTAGCAATCTGTAAATTTTCAGCACCATGAAAAATGTCAGAAATATAAGCACATATGTTTGATTAATAGCCATATTTCTCCACACTAGCCCATGTGTTTCAATCTTATATCTGAAGATTTATGCATGCTTTATTGTGCACTCATTACTTGCTTCCTATATTGAGAATGCAAACAACTCCCATGTACTTTCAGTTATGTAGTTTTCTTGAGATTAAGACAAATGTGTGAATGGAAGTCTCTGGAATGAAATTAATGTATGAGGAAAGATCACTTAATTTATATTTTCCATATTTTCTTAATAAACTCACCATTTGGATATGGGGTTTCACAAAGAGTTAAAAAATCAACTATAGGGTGATCCATTTCAAGAACTGTAATTGCTTTCCCATGCATGATTGTTAAACTTGGTCTTCGACAAGCCTTATCATACGACAATCCACCAGAAAATATCACAAATGGTTCACTGTATTAAAAACAACAATACAGTAATTACAAGTCTACATAGTACATACAAGTTTACGTTATAGGCTTAGTACCTTCAAATAATAATATATAGCTTTGCAAAAAGAAAGTGGGAAAGATTCTAAAAGGACTTTAACTCAGAAATGTAATATTGAGTTAATTAGAGAATTAAAAACAAACCTGTTTTTGCAGGTCTTGTACTCTACTTTTAGAATTGGTTTACAAGATTCAGGTTTTTTCCCATCTCTTTGAACTTTTCCTAAGGAAAGAAAGAAGATGAAGACTCTATTAAGACATCATGATAATAGAACTATCAAATTAAAACATACATGTTGAAGCAACTATATAAGCTGTAAGAGAATGGAACTTTAAAGCTACAGAAGGTGCTGAGTATTAGCTCCTATTTCTGTAAAATATGCATTGTCTAAATTAATTACATTTATTATGTTTTTGTGTTTTACTGCCACATATACCTAAAGGACCATAGACCACACTTCATAAACATATAAATCCCACACAGATTACTGAGGATGACACTTAACTAATAATTAATGAATTAGACTAAATGTATACCTTTTTTTCTGAACACCTTATGACCATAAACAGCTTAATTTTCTCCTAAGCCATTCTTAGATTGACTCAATTCCTTTTGTTGACAAAATGTCACATGCTTTGGAATGTAACTAGTTGAGTGATAAAATTAAATGAAGCACACAATTGAAATTCATTGGCTCAGGCCTGTTTTGATCTGATGGTTGGACTAGATGACCTCTGAGAGGTCCCCTCTGACATGAAGTACAATTCTATGAATAAAAATTATAAAAGAGAAGGAAATTTAAGAAAACGTGAAATCTTTTTTTGGCTACATAGATCTTACCTTCTCCTTCTTCCTCTCTCTCCACTCAGTCAGGTTTCTTGGTAATGTATTGATTTGCAATTAAATCAATACTTTTTTACCTCATTCATAGGGAGCAATGGCATATTAATTCCCGGGCATAAAAGATACAGCCATTTCTTAATATGGCTCCTTTAAATTCTTCATTGCAGTTATTTGGGAAACCTTGTACCATCACCACGACAAACAACACAGTGCTTTGTACAAAAAACTTCTCGTGAAAATTGTGAGTACATAAGTACTAAATATAAAGAAAGAAATGTGAAAATCCCATAGCCTGAGGGTCTCACAGACAAGCAGTAGACTCTTTAGATGAACAGGATAAAAGAGGTATTTATGACAGCAATTGAAAAAAGAAAAGAGTCTTATCTAAATCACAGATTTTTATGGTAATTTACAGCCACTTTGCTGATCAAAATATTTACGGAAGAAGCAACTCTGGATCTGGGCTACAATGAAGAATGAAACAAACATAGATATTATCAAACAGCATCAAGAATATTGCATTGCTTCTTAGTTACACATTTTCACTATCAAAATTACCATGTGGAATTGTGGTCTGGAATGGTCTGTTAGGACTTTTCAGGTTCCATAGGGTCAAGCTGCCATCAGAGTGACTGCACATGAACTGCTTCCCTTCATGATGCCAAGCAACAGAATGAATAGCCTACAGAAATTAAAGAAGAGCTTGAGATTGAGGTGGAATACAGTGTTTACAGTAATGACATTTAAATGTATGCCTTTGGATTCTACTAATCTAATGGTACATCAATAGTTGCATGGTTCTTGTTTGCCTGAAGTATCATCACTTTTTAAGCAATCAATGGCAGTAATCCACAACTGATCATAAAGGCTGACATAACACAATAATGTAAAGATGCCTTTACTAAGTCAGACTAAAACTGATGGAATAAGGCATTAAAGTAAAAGAACAAGGGACATACAATGCCATTGTAATATGCCTGACAGCTCTCCTTAGAAGTATTTAATCTGGCAAATTTACATAGAATTCCATGTAACAAGTTTTACAAATAACATAAAACACAATCAGTCTTCCCCAGGAGAAGTAACACATTGTTCTTGGACAACTTACACAGACACACTCACATACTTAAGTTGCAGAGCAAGTACACAGAAATCCAAGATGTTTAATGTAAAAATCAAAACACTATATAGACCAGGATTGTTTCATTGATCTAGGAAATTACCAAAACAGAGATGTAAGATACTTTGGAACAGACAGTGCATCAGAGAAGAGGAATATTGCGCTCCTATGAGCACACTACAAGTCCCACATGATGAATGTTATGTGTGCCAAAAAGCAACACTTGAAAAATTAACAGACCATTCTTAGTATTTTGTGTAATTACATCAAGCACACTGAAAGAATAATGGTGTAAGTTTTTCACTTTCACTAGTACATGCTGGAAATCAACAAAAGTTATCTTCTGACAAAACATTCATTGTATAACACAGTTTTTCACACACTTTCCTCAGAACTCTCCCCTGACTCTATATACCTTCCAGAAATATTTTCTGCCAAATAGTACAAAACACGTTTTTATGTAAATGTAAATAAAAGAGATCTATTTTTGAATACAGTTTAAGAAACTTCCATTTTTTTGTAACCCAGGAAATGCTAAGGCCTTGCATGCACTTAGAACTGATACAGCCATTTACCTGATTTATTCAAATCACTTTAAAATCATAACTGGGTGTTCATAAGTCAGTATTGCAGTTATTCATATCAGTTCTGCCTAAGCTGACAAGAGATGAAGCTAAGTGCTGCTGGTCACTATTTGAAACACCCTGTTTTAGCAGGTCTTCCTGTTTTAGCAGTTATATTGATGGTTATGGTTTGTTGCTGCTTCTGGTCTGGAAAGAGTGTCAGCAGAAACCAACAAAAGGGTGTGATCCTTCACCAAAGCTTTACTCAGCTCCTGAGGCTGGACAGCATGGCCACAATGCATTAAGATGACTGAGATTTTAAAGAGGAATCTGCCGTGCCTTGTGTATGAATGCTTGACTAACACACTAGCAAGACAGTCATGCCCAAAAAGACTCAAAACCCAGAACTGAACAAACTCTAGATATTTATCTTTGAGTGACATAGTGAGTATCACTCAAGCTTCTACCTGCTACAGGGAGGCTGGCACAGAGTTCCTCTTAAAGACCCAGAAGACACCAAACTATAACTGAAGCAACAAAAGACAACACAGAAAGATGGTTCATGCAGAGTTCAGTGTTGTTGCCCTCAGGTAGGAACAACCTCTGATCTGTGGGGAGCAATGCTTCACTTACACCGAAGGCATGTCTACCTTCATGCAAATTAATTCTGACATGAGCTCATTCATGCTTGCTATTGTGCCAAATTTGGATCTAGTTTTGATGTGCTATCACACTTAGAAACATTTCAGATGGTTACAGTCACTAGCTGTGACTGAGCAGGAGCTAGTAACTAGCAGCTGAAAACTGTACGAAGCTGTTTGTTAAACTCAGCTACTGGGTGCCCCCTGCCAGCACAAACTTCCTGTGGAATGGAGCTGAGGTGGAATGCTCCTGTCACAGACAGCTGGCATAGCAGCAACTCAAACTGACCTGTTAGACATTGCCTGAAAATAGGCAGAAAAAACTTAGAATCACTTCTGGAGGTCTCGGAGGGGAGTCACAACTAATACTGAAAGATGGTACTGAACAAATCCCAAATTTTCTCTCTGCTAGAAGATGCCCAGCATTCTGATCCACTTCCTTAGCATGCACACATAAAAGGAGCAGCTATTTGCTTAAAAGAGGAGTTCATCATGGTGGGTGACTCATGTGAATGCTCACACAGTGCATGCCCATAAAGCATATCACTCCAGATTGGGTATGTTTCTCCCTCTGCGATACCCACAACAGTTGCACATATATTCTGTCTTCTCTCATACTCAGCATGCACTAAAACTAAGCATGCCCAATATAATTTCAGTCCCTTCCCAATCACAAGCCCTCTCCACTGGGAAGAACTCAGTGAAGAGTCTTTAGGACCACTTTGAATCGTATTTTGATCAAGAACAATACTCATCTCACTTTATTGCTAGAATGTCAATAATCCTTTGTGTTGTTAGTATTGCAGGATCATGACAGCAAGGGCCACATCCGATTTGATACTTCCATAATGGCATAGACAAAGGCAGAGAGATGTTATTTAGTCCCTGAGAACTCTGCAGCTTCATCTGGCAGATGTGTTCCAAAGAAAGATGGTGACTTTTTCAGAGAGCTCTGAATGTGTGTTGACACAAACTTCCAAAGCCTACATATGAAAATGGTTGTTTTCTTGTGTCTGTCAACTATCAGTAACAACTTGAGAGTCCTTCGAAAGCCCTTTCAGTTTCTGTGCTGTGTTTTTATACCAATTGATGGAAATAAACTTGTCAGGAAAGCCTTTTATAGAGGACATCATGTAGGTGCATTGATTGGAAGACCCTGAATATCTCATCCATATCACCACTGAGAAGATGATAGTCAACACACAAAGGCAATTCCTAAATGTCAGAAGTCAAGCAGGTGAGGCAGAAGGCAGACTGGCTGAACAGGAATCTTCTCTTGGAGACAAGGCAAAAAAGGAAGGTGTCTGCCCAGTGGAGACAAGGTCATGGGGAGAATTCAGAGATTCAACCTGCCACTATAGGGAGAAAATTCATGTGGCAAAAGCTCAACTGGATTTGAAGCTGGCCAGAAATGTGGAGGGCAATAGAAAGAGTTTTTTTCAAATATATTAATGTCAATAAGCAGTACAGAAATATCATCAGTCCATTACAGGATGAGGATGGTCACCTCACAAACAGGGACAGAGACAAGGCAGAGGTGTTTGATGCTTTCTTTGCCTCTGTGTTCAACATGGATGACAAACCAATGGGATCTCAGTGCCCTGAGTTGGAGAACCATGACTGTGAGAATGATCAACTCCCAGTCATCCCTGAAACTGTGTGAAATCTGCTGCTCCAGCTGGATTCCCACAAATCTGTGGGGTTTGATAGGATTCATCCTGGAATCCTCAAAGAGCTGGCTGATGCTGGAAAGCAGTGCCATGGGAAGGGGCCTGGTTGATGTCAAGTTGAATGAGGCAGCAGTGCCCTGACAGCCAAGAGAGTCAACCCTGTCCGGGGTGGCATCAGGCACAGCATTGCCAGCTAAGTGAGGGAGGGGATTGTCCTGCTCTGCTCTGCACTGGAGCGTCCTCACCTGCAATACTGTGTGCAGTTTTGAGCACTGCAATATAAAAATGACATTAAGCTCTTAGAGAGTGTCCAAAGGAGGGATGTGGAGATGGTGAAGGGTCTTGAGGGAGAGCTGTGTGAGGAGTGGGTGAGGTCACTTGGTCTGTTCAGCCTGGAGAAGAGGAGACTGAGGGGAGACCTCATTGCAGTTACAACTTCCTTGTGAAGGGAAGAGACAGACACTCATCTCTTTTCTGTGGTAACCAGTGACAGGACCTGAGAGATTGGCCTGAAGTTGTGTCAGAGATGGTTCTGGTGTGACATTAGGAAAAGGTTCTTTCCCCAGAAGGTGGTTGGGCACTGAACAGGCTCCCCAGTGCAGTGATCACAGCACCAAGCCTGACAGAGTTCAAGAAGCGTTTCAATGCTACTTTCAGGCACATGGTGTGACTGTTGGGGATGGTCCTGCGCAGGGCCAGGAGTTGGACTTGATGATCCCTGTGGGTCCCTTCCAACTTGGCATGTCCTGCGATTCTGTGAAACAAATTTGCAGTTGACACCTTGAAAAGGGGACACAAGATTCTTTAACAGCATGTCCAAGCTCCACCCTGGGATCAGGTGTTTCACAAGTGAGAACATTTTTGTCTCTTGAGAAGCTTTTGACACAGTGGAGAATAAAGCACAGAAACTCCTCATATCAGGAGCTGAAGAACTAAGGCAACCTCTAGCTGGTATTAGTGAGGCTGAGAGAGAGAGATAGGACCCCACTGAACTCCAGTGAGTAAACTGTAAAGGTCAAGGAGAAGCCTTAAAGGGTAGATACAGGCTTACAAGAACATCAAGCAGACAAGTTCCAGAAAATGCACTTTATACAATCTTGCCTATCCTTCATGAGAAGCTCTTATTTTAAATGAGAAGACATGTTCTAACCATGAAAGGTTCCCAGCGTTCAGGACCCGATATATAGCATGATGAAGACAGAATAAGGAAGGCAGCTGTAAATGCTGCAATTGCAGGGAGCAAAGTCTTCAGCTCCATCACTTACAAACTCTTGGGTTATCTCCAGGAGCTGTTTATTCTAGGAGCAATGTGTCCATGACATTAATCCGGACACCAAGGAGAATGAGAGTGCATACTTCTGCAAGTATTGGACAGGTCCTGGTAACGTAAGAAACAACTCACCTCTCTCTCTTAAGATTACTTATACTCTGAGATGCCTATAAGAGATGTTTCACATCCATGTTTGCCAGTCTCATGTGATGTGAAGCATCATATTGGTATGACAATGCCATGCAGTCTAGAAAGGATAAGAAAGATTTCACAGTGGGGAAGTCCTAGTGGACTGAGAACAGTTATCTCCTGATGATCCTTTTGTTAGCCAACTGTTCAAATATGCCACAAAAGAAGACCTATTCCATCTGGACAGCGTCCACTACCTCAATTGAAAAAAACAGCATTCAATACAGTGAAAAAAAATGAATAGAAGGTACCTTTTAATAATGATTCTCACAGACAATGAAATGAAGGTATTTCTTGTGGCTAAAATTACTTTAAATTCGTGAGATATGAAACTATTTCTCCCTATAACAATTTAACATCAGCAGATATAGGTCCCATCTTGAATGTAAAAAAGAAGAATATTTAGATTTGTAGACAGATAGTTACCAACCTCCTTTCATCTTCTCTATTAAAAGTACCTGCTTCTCATTCCTGTGCTGCGCAGTGACAGGTTCTACAGATCTGAATAACAACAGAGATTTTCCTTCTCAGCAGCTGGTCTGGGAAGACTGAAAGCCAATGCCATTAATGGTAACAGGACAAATCCAGCTGAGGCTTGATCCTGAGAAAGGGTGAGTATTTGGGTGGAGTCTTGAGGGTGCTGACATGTAGTTTGAGTAAAATTACCAAACTGGACAGCCACCCGAAGAAGACTACAGAGAAGAAAGAACTTGCCTTCATGGATAACACTGACAGTTCATCAAAAATAAGAAAATAAGCCATTAGTCACAGTACACACCAAGTGCTAATTGAGAAGTCTGGTGCCAGGGGAAATTTTGATACTAAACAGAAGAAACTGCGCTACTGATAAGGCAGAAAAGATAGTGCCATCTGACAATCCTTTAAGATGCCAGAAGAGGATCTGATGATTTAGATGAGATCTCCAGTTCTTTTAGCATCAAATGGGGTGAGCACACTAGTTTCAAAACTCATGCTAAAGAAAGTATAATGATAGTAAGAAAAATGAGGGTGGATTAACTTTATACAGAACTCATGCAAAGAGGCACTTTGGTATTCAGTGCAGATACAGAACATTTATGGAACAATTTATCTGAGACTTCACAGATATCCTGCAACTGCAACTGGCTGGCTCAGTGCCAGAACGATACTGAAAGATGGGTCAGACATTGTGGGCCACAGAGGGGGCATCAGCTCAGACAAGTGAACTGATGGTGAGGGGGAGCAGGAACAATGATTTCTGGACTGTGATCTTTGGTGATCGATCTGGAAGATGAGGCTTAGGTTTGAAAACCTGAAGTGGTGCTCAATACCAAGTGGCACATGCCAAACAAGTAAAATTTGTGACTCACAAAAGCCATATAACCCAGGATTTAAAAAAGAACCTGTTCTAATGTCTCCCTAAGGGAATTGTAGCATATCTAAAACATTATGAACATGGAGCCTGAAAGTCTGGAATAAAATACAATGGCTAGTCCTTTAAATCCTTTAAAAAACAAAATAAGAATCTTGCAACTATTTCAGTAGATGATAAGAAGCCAGCACAAGTTGCACAAAGTGGAATAATGACACAGCAAGTAACCACTGAGGAGGAAAGCACAGGATTGATAAAAAGGCCAAAAAAGTTCTGAGGACAGTACTGAAAAATGTGAATCAACTAAATTGCATGAGAAATGTTCAACACCCAGCCACTCTGTCTCAACAGGAAAAAAGAAAAAAGGAAACAGTATTACAAAGATCCTGTTTTATGCAGTCTCATTCTGAATACAAGAGAGGAAACTGGGTGAACACATGCACACCCTCCACTCTCCCCCAGGAGACCTTATAAGGAAAAAGTTGTCCAGCCGTAAGTAATAGAACAGGTGTGATTTCATAAGTGTATGCAGAGGCAGACTGTCACTTAGAGACAATTTAGTGGGCTTGTCTTGAGTTTTGAGTGCTGGCCTATTCAAACTCTGTCCTTTAAAACTTTAGCTATGTTGATACTCAGAAACTTAATCTTGAAGCTTAGTGTTTTAATGTGTCTCTGAAAGCAGACCTGAAAGAGTGCAGGATTCAGATGCATTCAGATTACTTTTTAGAGGGAAAGTAAATGTGTATACTCCTTACATGTAATAAAGTGGCAAGATGAAGAAGAAAACAGAACTGCAGGAAACCAATGACTGCCTGGATCACTTGAAAGAAAATGGCCTTTTCTACCTTAAGTTGTAGTTGCATTCACATTCATCTGTGGAAAACTTTAGATAAGGACTGGCAGAACAAAGCATGTTTTTCCCTGAGGCTAGTGCTAAAATCATAATAACTAGGAATATATGTATTTTTAAAACAACTATGACAATGTAATTCCTTTTTTAAACTGCTTAATCAGATCTTAAATTACTAGGTAATACCAACAGCTGTACAAACTAATTCGTCTTACTGATTAATGTTCTAATTAGTAAAGATATTTCCGTAATTCCTAATGTAGCTATATCTCAGGTCAGCTCATTGCTATACTCTGTTCAACTGAGGATCTCCACACAGAAGTTGACGAACTTGTCAGAATCAAGGGGAAGAGATTCTGTGTCAAAGTGCACTCATGAGAGCCTAATGCATCAGAACTAGGGATTTCAGGCTTTGATTTCTATTGTCAATAACTTGCTCAAAAGCATAGCACAAACAGTATTTCCAGAACCAGCAATGCTTTAAGATAAATATCCATCTGCTTGGTAATACATGTGGCAAACTGCTAACAGCTTTTCTGAATTAATGGAAATTGCTTACCTCATCATAATAAGCTCTCAGATCAGCTCTTTTAGATCGTAAGTCCCAGAATACAACAGTCCCATTTTCATAGCCTATCAACAGCTGAAGGAGAGAAACAAACACAATTGCAGTTTCCAATTCCAAAGGTATACAGAAAAATCGAACAATACAAAAAGAAATGCCAAAGTGATGTGCAAGACTGTAATTTGCTCTACACATAATACCCTGCTTTCAAAAAATCTTTCCATACAAATTATTTTATATTACTGACAATTTAATATGATATGGAAAAAAACTCCAGCTTTATACACTCTTTTTTTCCCCCCCTGGAAGATTATGTGCCTGGACAGTCTTTACAGCTGCATATCTGCAGAAAAAATAAGACTGTAGCATGTTCCTATCAGTTCTTACCTTCCTTGCTCCTTGTTGAAGATGAAAATGTTTGACACTTAATCACTTAAATAACTTCAAACCAAGGAGTCACCAGATTAAACTCTCATTCAGCTACTTATATGCCTTTAATTTATGCCTTCTATTGCTTAAAAACATTTTGAAGGATTCCTCCTGCAGAGAATAAATGATTTGTTTTCCTAATAATTAAAAATAAATTAACTGATATGCCAGTTTTTACTTCTTCTAGATCTGGTATATCATATCATCATGCACAGCTCAGAAATACCAGCAGATTTGAGAAAAGATGAATGAGTAGAAAAGCAAGGCTCATGAGAAAAATAAGAATGAACACAATCCATTCTCATTGTCTCCATGGGAAAGAGCTGAAATACTGATCTGGCACTGCAGAGTGCTCTTCATTTGAATACAATTAATTTCAGATCTTATGGATGATATGAAGTCCAGCCTATTTAGGTGGCCTGGAAAGTATTCCCCATAGAGTGTGTCTTCCTGAAGATCTGTCCTGGATATCAATACTGGAAAAGACCAAACTGGCAGACTCACACATTTCTGCTATAGGATATTTCATACAACTGGTGATGATAACTGCAGTTATTCATTGCCTATAAACACACGTATCACAGAATGCAGGCAAGAATTTACAGTTTCTGTGGTAAGAATTTGAGCAGAAGAATGACAAGATTATCTATTAGTCAGTGGAAGTTTAACAGCATCTTTGCTATTGCTCAGTTTGGCTTGCATAAGTCATAAAAATGAAACTTGGCTGGGCTGCTACACAAAACATCACTTTCTTTCCAAGTTAAGTATAACTGATATACCATACTGCTACAAAAGAGTCTGGGAATACTCTCAGTCCTACTGGATATGATTCTTTATACTGCCAGGAGAATATTCATTACGTGGAGATGTATTAGGCTAATCTGGGAATGATTTATAGTTCATATATTTAATACCTGAATATGAACAATACCGGATTACTTAAGAATTATGCCACTGAAAAAAAAACACCAAAACAAACAAAATAAAACAAAACCAACAACAACAGCAAAAAAACCAACCAACCAACCAACCAAACAAACAAAAACCCGAAACCAAAACAAAACCCACAAAACTCCAAACAGCTGTCCTGGAGAAATTTCAGAATATGTAGCATTTTTGCTCTGGATGGTTCCACATGGGATTTTTGTGGCAGAGAGCATCCAGCTAACTGAATAGCACTTGTGTCAGGATGCCATGTAGTATTCTGGGATAATATGCTGCCATTGAGAGAGTGAACAAAGGAGTGTGTTACTGCAGCTGCTTTTGCTGCTAGTGTAGTGATCCCACATGGAAGTCACTTGTGCATCCAGGAGTTAGAGATCCACACAGCAGCTAACCTGAGCAGGTGCAGGCCTGTGCTGTGCCATGTGCTGCACACAGTAGATGTCTTTCAGGCCTGCACTGTGCTGCACATACTCCTTGGCCACATGGTTAACTCAGCTGGCTAATTCTGAAGAAGCCTGTTAGGCACGTCCCACTTGGTAAGGGCCATTACAGCACCTCTGTGCCTTTGCCTTTATCTTTCTGTGAGGCTGTATGGCTCATGTGAGTATCTTTGCACTTGACAGTAGAAATGGACAGAGGGTTTAGTAAAAGAAAAAATCTTTTGAGATGTCCAAACACCAAAATGCTGGCAAGCCTCTTCATGGTGGGAACTTAGCATACAGTGTGATGTGCTCTTACTAGAGGTTCATCCACTGCTACTTGACTTAGGGTTCCCACCATCCTTTTTGTATTAACTCCAATAAATTGTATTTCAATCAATATATATTATGGAGTTTGAGCGCCCTCCTTACTGTCATCATAACAAGGACTTGCACGAGTGCATTACAGCTTGGTACCAAACCAGTCAAGTTCAGTTCATATCTACCAGTATTCTTTTTACCTCAGCTTTCGTACAAATATATTCAGAAAACTGAAAGAATAAAAAAACATTTAGTATGTGACTCTGTTTCTTAATAAACCTTTCTCCCTGGTGAAGCAGGCTAGTCTTGATTTTTTATCACTCTTTGTGGCAAAGATATCATGTTCCAGGTAATTACTAAAAGGTTAAATACTTTGTATCAGAGACCACATTTTACCTGATCAATTATTGAAATTCTTAATGCACAACAGCACTACAGAATTGCAAGACACAAAGTGTTATGATTTCAGGGAATAAATTGAAAGGCAAACAGATTTGCTCCATAGTCAGGAATCTCTCTTTTTGTTCACATGGTAGCCATGCTGCTTTACTACTAACACCGTGGCACGACACTGAAGTCACAATTCCAACTGGGTGAACGTGGTCTCATTGCCAGTATATTTATGATACTCTGGACTCTGATTTGTCTGAACCATAGGAAACTCAAACATTTGCACTTCTCTCAGTCATGGTGATCACTTGAGAGACCCTAAGACAAACTCTATGTCTGTAACAGAGGTAAAAATCCATAAATGCAGTTAGAAGGGAGAACACAGACAAAGAAGAGAAATGCATGGTAAAAGAGTCCAGTATGGAAAAAACCCCTGAATATTTCTCTTCAGCTTGTGTTTCCTGGCACCTTGTTTAATTACTGTTGCTTAATTAGGTTATGAAACATGCAGAAGGGTGGACAGGATTTGGAGAGAGAAGTCCTGGCAAGATCTTCCTTGTCTAGTGGAGTTGTTCCTCATTTTGACTGAAATCTTTCTTCATGAAATGCTTTTGATGATTGTGTTTTAGGGAGATTTATTTTCTATGATCAACTAATTGCATCCTGGTACATACCAGCAAGCCCCTTCCTTGTCCTGGTAAAACAAAACAGCTGGGATAAAAAAAAACACAACAAACAAACCAGCCTGCCAAATGCACACTGTATTTAGGTATTGTTAGATCTCAAAACTCAGACTCAGAGATAGAAAGTTTAGTCCACCAGTTAATAGTTAATAACATTAAACCTTTTCCTATTAAACTTTCCCCATTTGCTGGGAAACTGCAGATTGTTGCAGTTAATATCTTTTCATTTGTCAGCAAGAAAAATCATGTTTGCTACAGATCTGCCACTTATAAATGTCTGTGTACTTCAGTGTGGTCCTAATGTACACTTATTCATTGATTTGGCAGATGTATTTATATTTCATGAACGTAATCACTAGGTCCCCCCAATTGTTCTTCAGTGACATATTAAATGACCAAATTCTCTTTGATGTCTGCCTTCCAGCCACAGCTTGCTAGATTCATAAAAGCGATTGTCTCCAAAGTCTGCCTAGATAGTTTGCCTGGAAGGCACTCTGGAAAAACGTTGAATGACAGAAGTCTTCTGGAATTACATTCACTCTTTTGACACCAACAACCTGATCACTAGTCACTGATAAAAACTGGAACTTGAAGAAATTAAAAGAATTTTAATGAAAAAGGTTAAGACACCACCAGCACACAAATTTCCCTGGCTTTCAAAAAGAGATCTTATGATCATCCTAGATTTGGAAAGGTTGCACGGTGTTTTAGGATGCTGAAGCAGTCTGCGCACATAGGAGAAATACTTACTTACTTCAGTGAAACAGTCTCAGATCTGAAAAGAACTTTGTGATACCTCAGACAAGGGTACATCAGTGGACCCTTGCTGAGTATTTGTAGAGTAGTAGTCTTGTAGAGAACAAGAATACCTGTACTTTGAGTAATGATTACGGCTCATTTGCACCTACTATTTAATTCCTGAACCATATGCAAATAACACATCTGTTGCCTATCATGAAGTGATGTGGGGAGTCTGACTTCTCCCACTAACAACTCTTGGTGGTCTTTGGTTAACTTGGAGCTGAGGAGCTAAGCAGATTATACAGATCCAACTTCAAATAGCTCTATTATATAACTCCGATAAATTAAATGAAAGGTCTACCTATCATAGTACCTTGTATTGAAATGACCAAGACCACATACCAAATAACAATATGGGAAGAGGATAAGTACTTGTCACACTCTCACATATTCTCTCAGCCTACGAAATTTTCTAATTCCAATATAGCCATCTCCTCAACCTCACATGGCTTTGTTTAACCTCACCTTTAAGAGCTTTTTAGGAGAATTCAGCAAATCTCTTCAGTTACCCTCAAAGTAATTTATCTTGTGTTAATTTTCTCATCCTCCTTGTGACCAATATACATTTTCAGCATGCACAACACCATTTAGTCAAAGTTTTATAGCTTCTACCCATTGCACATTTGAATAAATACTTAATTGGCTTGTTTGGAGTCTGATTCATCAGCTCCATTTGATATCCTTTTAGTTTTTGTACTAAAAGAGACTATGAGATGTTTCCATCCTCTTCATATCAATTGTGATTTTCAAACCTGGAACCACAACTGCGTCTTTTCCACAGGGAATTTTCCTGACTCACTAAGTTGACTCTCATGTAAAAAACTTTGTCCATCCTCTAAATTTCTTTAAGCACAATTATGTTCTTTTTAGATACAGAAGGACAAGTATTAGTCTTCAGCAGGCAGGTCAACCATGCGTTTCTTTAATAGCCCTGTTTTGTTCCCTCTTATTCTCCAAATCATGTCTAATTTTGATTTTCTTTATTGCTCACTACTGAGTATTTTCACTGCTCATCAATCAAAACTCAAAGGTCTTGATACCAAACAGTAATCATAAGCTCAGACACATTGTTTTCTACCTAAAGTCATAACTGTTTTCCCCTACATGTATCA
The DNA here is from genome assembly GCA_013399695.1 of Formicarius rufipectus. Lineage (NCBI taxonomy): Eukaryota > Metazoa > Chordata > Aves > Passeriformes > Formicariidae > Formicarius > Formicarius rufipectus. The sequence continues at coordinate 251,564 of VXAU01000315.1, read as the reverse complement.
CTTATTATTTATACTGAATACCTATGTCATTTTACTGCTGAGTTTCTCAGACTCGTAAAGTCTAGCACACTTGATCACATCATTGCTTATTCTCTTTTTTAGGCTATTTATGACTTGAACAGCAAAAGTCTTAGAAACTGGTTTTTTGGGGGGGTTTTGTTGTTGTTGTTGTTGCTGTTTTTTGTTTGTTTGGGGTTTTTTGTTTTGTTTTGGGTTTTTTTGTTTGGGGTTTTTTGTGGGGGTTTTTTTTGTGTTTTTTTGTTTGTTTGTTTTTTTGTTTGTCTGTCTGTTTGTTTTTTGTTTTCTCTTCATTTTTTCTCATTCTGAATATTTGTTTTATTCTTCATTATTTCAACCAAAGTTTAATGGGACGTAGTTGAAAAATTTAATTTTTTTTCTCTACTGTTGAATTTTTTGATCCAGAGCTATGTTTTTTGATTTAATGCTTGGAGCTTCACTTACATCTGTGTATACCTTCTACTGATATCACCCTGTAAACATCAAACACGATCAGTTCCATGGCCTGCAAACCTGCAGGTATTTTCTTAGCACCAATTTGTTCTGCATACCACTCTCAATCTATCAATGATACAAAGAGCTGCACTGGAATGGTTTCAGTACATGTTCTTTCTCCCCATACATTTTCAGTGTTTGTTTTCCATAGGCATCTGTCTGATTTTGCTGTGACTGTTAGTGTGCTAGTACTTCATCAGTGCCCAGATGTCTCCATTGTGTCCTCTGAGCAACAAGCACTTGTATTTCCAAGCCAGTTTTCCTCTACCTCCCTTTCCTGTGTCCTTTTCATCTCTCTTTCTGCTGAAAAATATTTTTAGGTTTCTGTATGGACACAAGTGCATGGTATTCCTGTAAGAGATGTTCACTCACAAGATTATTTTTTTCCTTTCATATCCTTTTCCCTTGTATGCTTTAGGTACGCAGGTCATCAGCAGCTTCTGCTGTGGCCAGCAAACAAGAATGATGCCCCATAAACCTTTACTTTTATCAGGAATTTTGCCATAGATGGTTAAACAGCATTTCTTGATGGCTTCTTGCTTGAGGTTAAAACACTACACTTCATTGTGTTTAATTACTTTTTTTGATAGTATTCTAAATTGCTCAATCTACTGTGATTCTTCTAAAAATGCTTAGAGATCCCATATAAGGTGTTGGGGGGCTAGTTCACAGGCACACAGGTATACAGGTCACTTGCAATATGGATAAGTCTAAGGACATATAATGCAAATGAAAATCAGACATAGTCATCAGTGCTTTTCTAGTTACCCATAATTTCAGCATAAAATCCCCCACATCAGTACCAGAAATAAAAATTGCTGCTAGTTTTTAACAACCATTAGCTGTTATGTGAGGGACACTGTCAAATAGTACAGTATTTTTAAGATGAAGCACTTTATAAATACACACAAACCCACAATTGTTAAAAATTAGCAAAACCGATGAGAGAATTAAAGACCCTTTTCCACATAGGCAAAATGTTCAAAAAAATCAGTAGAAATGGATAAATAAAAAGTTCTAATAAAACTTGTATTCTGTCAACCATATTTCAATTCTGAAAAGCTGCCATACAAACAAAGTCAATTCTGATTTTCCTTCCTGGTGGTATCAGTCACAATCCTGATGCTCTGACTATATGTTTCGCTTCCAGTTGTGGGCAGCTCTTTGTGAACAGAGTTGAGAATAGCAAACAGCAGCAAGTTCCAGACATTGATTACTACTGTTAACATTCTTGTATAAGACTTGCTATCTTATGAAAAATTAATATAATACCATCAAAATCACATGTTTATCCAAGTACTGAGGACAAGATACAGTTTTTAGTCAGTTCTTACTTATACAAAGTCAAGTTTATTTAATCAGGAACAATTTGGATGCCTATATGTTTCAAAGTACAGTATGTTGTCTTTATCACAGACTTTTACTCATGAAATTTGTACAAAGATAATTTTTTTAATTCAAAATTTTAAAAATTGTAGAATAGTTGAAGTGAATTGGAAATATAGAAAGAAGGCAGATGATAAAATTAGTGAGTAAGGAAAAAGAAAGAACTACCAAGGCAAATAAAGGCTATGAAATGTTGCAAAGGTTTATACCATTGGTTGTACTCACTTTTCCCTCATCTCTTGGGCTGTCACTCAAATGTACAACTGGACCAGGATGAGTCTTTGTGGATCTGCAAGACAAAAATCAGTAGAAATCTGTGAATGTTTGGTTGTTTTGTTTTTTTTTTTTAATGAAGAGCTAAATGCTTACCTTAATTTTTAGGTGTGTTAACATCTATACCTCCAACAGTATAAAAGAAATTGCAAAAGGCCCAACAGTGGAAAGTAAAGTTATTAATATATTTTCATACTCTCCTCTATTTTCTTTTTGCCATTATAACAAGATTCTCCTTTGTTAACTTAATCTTACTATTCCTACTATTAATTTCCCTCCCTCTCTCAATCTTGAGGCTTTTTTGCTTTTTCTATTCCCTACTCCCTCTCCTTCTGACCGTCCCTCTTCATTTGCTCAATTTCAAGGCTAATCTGTCAAGGACTTGCAAAGTCTTCACCAGATTCATTTCAAGTACTTATAACATGACTCACCAAGTTCCAACCTCACCAATGACAGGGCTTCACTAACCCCACCAACCCTGTTCTGTCAAGAAGCTTCTCAGCATTACTGCAGTGGGATTTCAGACATGGAGCATCCTGCCTTTGTCTAATCTGTAAAGCCTTATCACTAACATAACTAATACAGTTATAACCACAAAGCATGTTCAGTGGGACTCCTTGTCTGCAAGACCCAATTCACAAGTTTTGGTAAGACTGTATAAAGTAACTGTTCTTTGCTATCCCTTCTCTTTTTGCCAACAAGTTGTATGTAACTCAGTACAGGGACTGCTACCAAAATTATTAATGTCCAGCACCTGACAGGAAATGCAAATCATAAGAAACTGAATGAGAAAATGAAGATTTTTTCAAATGTTATCTTTTCTGACCTGACCTTTAGGTTCTGACTGTGATACAGAGCAAGAAGGCAAGTCCCCATTGAATGCCTGCACAGAATAGGATCTTTGTTCCACCTGTGTTCTGGGGTCAGAGCACAAGTGCTCTGGAGTTCAGTTTAGGATTTAGACTTGCAAGCTGGTCTTGGTTCACCAAAGGCTACCAGGACAAAAAAAAAAAAATATGGCAGAGATTGGCAGAGCCCATAAAGTGAAGCATTTATCTGGAAGCCATACATAAACCTACCTGGGCTCCAAGTTTTAAAACAATCTGTGAGAGTACTAAAGAAACAAACCAAAACAAAGTTCTCCAGCCAAACTGTTCAAAGGATTTTCCTGAATTAGTGGCCTCTTCTTTCTGCTCAAATACTTAACTATAGCAAAACTGGCCTCTGGTCTATCAGGTCAGACTCCAAATCAAGATTGAGAGTGGTTTGCAAAAATTCGCAGGCAATTCACACATTGAAACACTGTGAGCTGACTCATAGCCTACTTCCTAAGACAGTATCCTCCAACTCTTAAAAGCATGCACATATTCCTCTGACCTGGGTATTTTGCTCATATAATGTTTTAAATATTTTAGCCATTTCATTATGCACCAAAGCTGGGCCAAAGCAGAGTGGCAAAGAGTTTCTCTGATACTTATCTCTGATCTAAGAACAAAGAACTATTACTCCAGACATCCTAGGCATGCAGCATGTTACTTTCCTACATGAGGTCTCCATAAGCAAGGCTTCTGCAAGAGCATTTTGCAACATATCCCATCAAAAGGGATCAGCAGGAAAGCAATGAACACACAGTTTATACAGTAATTTTCTATACAGGCTGCTTCTAATGGTGCCAGCAGCAAGTAACCATTTGGCCCAAGACATGGGACACAAGAGTTTTTGCAGAGAGGCAAGTAGCAGGAGATCTGGCTGTCATCCTATCCAGGCACTCACCAGGGAGGACCCCTCTGTCTGAGTTCGTGTTTCTGAGTCACCTGTACCTAAATTAAAAAACTCATTTGCACAACAGCAGACCTTGGAGCAGGCAGGGTGGGCGAACTGAGGGCTGAGATGAAGTTACTTGCAAGCAGTTCTTAGATCCACACATATCTTGTACATCTGTCCCAAGGGAGTGGATATGACAATTTGGGCCATTCTAGGCTGCTTTGAACTTGGTTTCTACCTAGGTTCACCTATGTGAACTGTTAAGAATATGTTGATGGAAACAATTAGATCTCTTTGGGGTACATGTTGCCTATGGCATGATGGGCAAATGAGGAAGGATAAGAGGAAAAAACGTGAACAGGCACCATAAGAATTCTCACTTNGTAAAAAGACCCCATAAAATTTCTCTTTTTTTTTTTTTTTTTTTTTTTTTTTTTTTTTTTTTGCCGGATAAGAACCACTGACAGATGACAGAAGAAAGAGCAGAAATAAGCAAACATCAGTTATGACTAAGCTGGCAACAGACAAGATGGTAGCAGAAGCACACTCAGGCTGACAAAGCATAATGGTTTGGGCAGTAGTCCCAGCCCACTGAACCAAGCAGTATGCAGGCTGGGTTGCTTGGCCATTCCTGTGTTGGTACCTGACCAGGAATATCGACAAATTCAGAACAAAGGGAGTGAGAAAGGAAAAAAGCGTACTGTCTTTCTAAGGTAAAGTTTGATCCCACCTAGTCAGCTCCTGGTAACTACTAATTTTAAAAGTCAGGAACAATTCAGATAAATCTGTGCAACCACAGTTTTCTTTTTAAGATACATACGACATTGCTTACCAAAGAATGTATTAATTTGTTTTTCTGTAAAAGCAAACTCTTACATGAGCAGTAGTCTTCTCTTCAGTCTACTCATAGTCACACAAACTAGTTGTTCTTCTTGAAATGGTATAAAACTCTCTTTTACTATCAATTTTATTCTTATCTTATATTCTTGCATGGGCATAGCCTCAGATGCCCATGCTAAAACCTCAATTAAAAGGGGTAACTTTCACTAATACAATACATTTTCCTACTTTCCCCATCTCTCTCTTGAATCTATTATAAATGATAGGTGGAGGATCCCGGGATTTATTACACTCTGATAATCTTGTGGGGTTTTTGTTTTGGTTTGGTTTGGTTTCCTTTTCAGTATATTAGGCACTTTTTGTGTCTGTTAAGAGTATTATAATTTAATCACTATGTACCTAGCTATTTCTTTAATTTTGTTGAATCAGGGCTTCACACATACCATCAGCAAAGTTGATAGCAAACAGTCTGTGCACTAAAGGCATGATTTTTTTCCCTCATTCTCTTTACTCTATGTTTGATACAAGTAATCTCTCAGTATTTATATTATCTTACTTCTTGGCATTTTAATAATTTAGTTGTTCTGTATTATACCTAACTTGGTCTGGCTTCTTCCTTTTTTTTTTTTTTTTTTTCACTTCTATTGAATTTAAGACTGTCAGGTAAAAGAGTCTATCAAAAGACTCAGCAACCTCCTGTTAGCTGTTACACATACACCACTGGTCTGTGGTTCCACTCTTGCTAGCTCTTTCATGTCAAATACAGGATGTATGTGTCAAAGTGTTGGCCCTGGGGAGCTGCAGGGGGGATCTGTGTGAGGGTAGGTCAGGGTTGTCCTGTTCTGTGCACAGCCAGCTCCAGTTGGCTCCAGCAGATCCACCACAGGACACAGCTGAGTCTCTTGGCCAAGACGGTAATGCCTCTGGGGAAACAAATTTAAGAAAGGGCAAAAAGTTCTGCACAGGCAGTGGATAAAGAAGTGTGAGAAAGAGCCCTGTGGGCAGCAAGCTCAGCGAAGGAGGAAGGGAGGAGGTTCTCCACGTGTCAGAGCAGAGATTCCCCTGCAGCCTGTGGAGGACCCCACACTGGAGCAGGCAGCTCCTGAGGAAGTTGTAGCTTGTGGAAGAACCCATGATGGAGCAGGAGAAAAGTCTGAAGATGAAGGAGTAGCAGAGAGGAGTTGTAATGGATCTATCAAACCCCTCTATTCCCCAACCCCCTGTACCACTCCAGGGGGAGGACATAAAGAAGACTGGTATGAAGGAGGGGAGTTGAGCCCAGGAAAAATGATAGCTGGGGAGAAAGATGTTTTGGGTTTTTTCTTTGCTTCTTGCCACTCTGTTTTAACTGACAATAAATTAAATTAATTTTCTCCAAGTCAAGTCTGGTTGGTCCATTGACAGTAACAGGTAAGTGATCTTCCTGTCTTTACCTTGACTCATGAACTTTTCCATCTTATTTTCTTTCCCTGGTTTGGTTGATGATAGGGAGTGAGAGAGAAGCAGGGTGGGAGGGTCTCATGACCAGTCAAGGTTCACTTACCACAAATTCCTAGATTGCTTAACAGAGGCCAGATTTGCTTATACATAGGTAAGAGGAAGTAGAGAGTCTATTAAGTTTGGCAGTCATAACATTAATTTCGTCAGGAAATGAGAAAGGATCTTTTTCAAGTAGTTGTATACACTAAAACTAATTTCACATTTGTCATCACAGATCAGATCACACACAGGTGACAACAGATGTTCCTAAAGTTTTTTGGAAGGGTAGAGCATATTCCCTGGCAGTTCTCCTGCACTGCCTTTCTGGGACTCCAAGAAATACTGGTTTTGTTTTGTTTTGTTTTGTTTTGTTTTTAATATGTAGCAAGTAAAGCCTTTGCAAAAAAACAGATTCCTCTTTGGACTGACTATGCAACAAGGAATATTCACAAGATGCAGCACAAAGTTTGGTGTTTGTTTTTGGGATGAACATGCACTGTCTGATCTTAGAAGAGATGTTCGTGGGAGGATATACTAATACACAAGTCTGGATGGAGCATGGAAGAAAACTGCGAAGGAAAGAATTGCAACTTCTTCTACTCTACATGACCTTTTGCTTGCTGCTCTGAACCTGTTTCAGCTGGGTCCAGAGGGAGTGACATGGTAAATCTCTGGTTTGCTTCTCCAAGTGATGTAATCTCCTTTTTAGTACAGGACTGTGGCTAGGAACCCAAACCCAGTCCTTGGTGCCACACCAAGCCCAAAAAGAGTTTGCCAAAGGCAGATCAGTGCCTTACTCCTTGCCTCTTCTTGTCTCCTCAAGGAAGGTATGTATAAACAAAAATAATAGGTATGTATAAACAAAAATCATAGCAATATCCTTTGGATCCCTAGAGAAGTGTTTCTTGTAAAAGGAGTGTCAGGCATTAGGCTTTATGGCCAATTTCTCCCAAGGGTAGACATCATGACTGCACTGCAAGCAGGATCAAATGAAGCAATTATTTAGTTAACTATATTATATCAATAATATTAGTTCATAGAACTCATGAAACACGACCAGAGTTACAGATACAGTAATTACTACATTCATACTGTAAGTTATGCTGCATGTGGAAATGTCTATACACAAAAATCATTTTGCCTCAAGTATTTTTAGTTCTCTTTCCTCTCATTGCTGTTACAGTAGAGTTGTCAAGGAGATTGGAGAGTTGTTCACTGTCATTGTGGAACTACCTACAAAGAAAAAATCACTGTTGAATTATATTAAATGCAAAAGCAGAGATCCAACAGCATCTGGAAAGGACAGGAAGGTACTGAAAAACCAACCACAACTGAAGCTACCATAAATAAAGCACATTATTGTTGATGCCAGATACTTGTGTATAGGCATTCCTTCAAGCTGGCTTTGGGAGACTGCATGAAAACTAACTATATTCTATCCCTTGAGAAAGACGAAAATACAGAAGAATCAATAGGTGAAAATAAGGCGTGAAATAGCTGAGCAGAGAATTTTTCATTCCCAAATAGCAGCCGGGGTACTGAGTAGCTGAGAATGACTGAGAAAATAAAAGCTCTGAAAAGATACAGAGGGTAAAACACCAAGCCAAGTCCACACCAAGCAGAAAGGGAAAAAAGGGAAAAAAAAGGTCAAGTCCAAAAAAAATACTAGCAATGATTTGCAGCAAAAAATTCCTGAAATAAAAGCTACCTTCAACTGAACAAGAAGAAAGTGTGAGCTAATTATACAAAAGTTTGCAACATTTCATAGCCTTCACTGACCTTTAAGTCCACAAAAATAGACTGCAGAATTGAAAAATGGAACAAAAGGTTCCCATGACAGCTGTACAGAACCAGAAGTTTGCTAAGAAGCTACTGGTACTTTGAGCTGTTTTGCACTTCATCAGAAGTTATTCTCAACAGCAGCAGGTATCAATTTATTTGGTGCATGTTCGTTTTGGAAGATGTATGCTGTAAGACTTGACTGTTTCTCAGAAGAACAGGACTGAAATTAAGAAGCCAGTCACTGTAAAACAGTTTTCCAAAAACTTGTAAGGATGGAAGCTTATTTAATTATTTAATTATTTTATTCTAAAATTGGAAAGCTCGAGAAGTCGTCTTTGGCAACGTTATAAGCTAGCAAAATGTGGAAAATACAGTAGATTATATATTCCTCAATCATCCTGGTATGTTTTATTCACTCTAAGAAATCAAGTGACTTAAATATTGTTGTAAGAACTTCAAATACAGAGACAAACTTTAAAGTAGGTAAATGTAATCTGCGGCAAAATAGAATCAAATAAAAACATTTTTCCCTTTGAAATAAAAAAACAGCCTGCAGAATTCTAGCAGTACTGTGACTATTTCTGAGAAACATGAAAATCTGGCAGTAGTAAGTGGTAGAAGGAGTTAGAGAGAAAAAGAATAAAACATCTATATTGGTCATTGCTATGAAGTTGAATAGACGGGACAGTGCTGAGAAAAACACATGCATAAGTAGATACTTCTGCAGTGTCAGTAGTGAGACATCTTCCAAGTTGTGCTTTCCACAAAGGTGTGGTGCACCAGGGAATTTGAGACCTTCTTTTCATTGGTTGAGTCACAGAGAGATTTAAAGTAATGAGCAAGTTAGGTACATCATTCCTATACTGTGGGTCAAAGCTGAGAATTGAAGTAAGCAAGAATCAGTTAGACACACTTTCTAAAGCATCCAGAAGGATGTCTTGCAGCTTGTGCTTTCTTTATATTAAAAGCTGTATCCATTTGGGTCTGCACACAGAGTGGGCAGCAGATTCTTCTAGACTGTTACTTCTCCCTCTTTATGCTGCTTTCTCTCACTGCTCTGGAACTCCTGGCTCTGAGTCACCAGTGTAGGAAAGGGAGACGGGCAAAAAAGAACTAAGAAAGAAAACACCAAGTTTTGGCTCTGCCATTAACTGAGTTCCAATTTGCCCTATTCTTTGTTACTTCAAATTCCTGAAGTGTTGGCAAGTTTTAGTTTCTCATTCATTAGACAGTGGGTTGTTCAAACACTGGAATCTTACTGGGGGCTTATAGTGCAGGCTTTTCACTTTTGGAGTTCAGTGGACTCATATTAAGACCTTTTCCTTCCCAACTCCATATGACCTTCCAAAATGTATGACCCTGCTGTGAAAATCAATCTCATTGTAGTTGGAGTAAATGGTGACATGCTGGGTTCATTGACTATTTTTCTCTTCCAGATCTGTTTCCAAACATTCACTTAGTAGAGAATAGAAAATCAAACAGTACCATGAGCCTCAAATACATCTGGCAAAGGACTAGCTCTGCTACATGACAGAGAAGTGACAAGTGAAAAGGTTTTGAGTTACTCATTGTTAGCTGAAAAGATGCTACAGTGTTGTCTCAAGTCGTAATAATGCATGAAATGATTGAACTGGCTGAGACAAGAATTGGTACCCATATGCTTGTGTTCTTTCTCAGCTCTGGACAAGGCCAGGTCCACAGAGATGTGGACAGTGCACAGGATTTAAAAGAGAAATTCTTCCTGTGACTTCTAGAATTGGTTATGACTCAGCACTTTAAAAGAAAAAAATAATGTTTTCTTTGCATTATCAGTCTAATCAGGCCTTAATTTCTCACTAACATTAGACACTGTTTAAGACTGCTGAATAACATCTGCTGCATGAGAAGACAATAGGCCCCATGATAAAACAAGTATTGCAATCATCTTTTTGACATATAACTCTAATACATGCTTCTAAACAGGTCATAAAACCTCTATCAATCAAAAATATAGTGTTTTACAGATATTTTGGTATGTTTTGATACAAAAGTAGGCAATAAAATCACAAATGGTAACGAAAAAACCCATACCAAAAGCCAACAGTCAAAGTAGCCATGCAGGACTAGGGAATCATCAGATTTCTTGCATCATATGCAAAGTCTAAAAATGCTACATCCAAACCAGCTTTTCCTTCAAGACATCACACTACCAAGCCTATTCAACTGAGTCTTCCACTGTAATAGAATGACTCCTACAAAAAGAATTCTTGCAGTCATTTGATGGGCCTCACTGACTCGCAATATTTGGGTTTTTTTCTGAGGATGAAGGTTACATTCTCTGGAAGGAATTAAATTTCAAGATGTGTGATGAAATTCCTTGTGAGGTTGAGACCTTGGTAAGTCCATGAACAGACTAAAATGAATTGCTGTATTTGCATTCTGTGCCTTTTTCCTTTTATGCAATACCATTTACTATATTGCTTACTGAGCGACATCATCATGACCTTAAAGGCCCAAACTCAGTCCATGATCAAAGTCTAAAATGCAACTTATAGTTTTATTCCAAAGGTGGAAATGACAACACAGGTATTCTGACCCCTTCAGGTTCCCTTGGTCACAGTGTTAGCAATATATGTGGAGGCCCTCTTCAATCATATTCTGAAACACTAAGAAAACTTTCATTTCAGCTGGATTTCTTTTGTACTCTTACAAAATAAGATGGAATCTGTTTTTACAGCGTATGGTAAAATATAGTTTAGCATTCCAAAGTAAAAGCATTTTTTTTTTTTAAATAACCAGACCAATCTCTTACTGGTTTTCACTGTAAAGTCTTGAAATCTTAATGACAACTGAGTTAAATCTGCTTTATGAAAATTCACAGAGATTTCATTAGACATAGATACAAGTCAGTGAAAGAAAATTAGAGGTTTTGAAAGAAGGACAAGTTATGTCAGTAGAATTTGCAATTTCAGAAATGGGCTGAGAGTTGTATGAAGAGGGACAAACTCCTTCAGGCTTGTTTGTGCAGATGACACACAAAACTGACACACTCAAAAATTTATTTCTAAACCCTTCACCTAAACTGAGGACTTGAATAAAGTAGCAGAGCAGTGACTTTTATTGCTCTCTTCTTACTAGTAAGTTTGACAGAAAAACGTTCACACAAAAGGTAAACTCTCTCCAAGCTTTACAGAGAATAGTAACAGCTTCAAGCTAATCTCACACTAGGAATTACATAGTCTCAGAATTAAAAACAATGCTATGAGAAGTACTACCTCTTAAATTGTTTGTGGCAAAGTGGAAGATTTTCATAAAGTTTACATACATATGTTTTCCTATTTTCTTTCATCTTTGACAGTATCTAACATCAACAGGCCCTATGAATTTATACACTCTTGGGCAGCCTGGTCTTTTAGCTGATCTTACTGTGACCAGGAAGTTGGCCTCAAAAATACCAGAAGAGCCGAACAACATGATTTATTGTAGGATTCTATAAACCAAAACGTGAAAATTGCATGAAATTAATGTGAATATTAAAATATGATCAAGTCAGAACATATCCATGACCCAAAATAAAACTGTTCTATCAACAATTTTTCTCAGGACTATTCCAAAGTAAAGTCTTCTATCACAAGCTCATCGACAAGAAGTAAACTTAAAGTTGATAACAATCCCTCTAAAAGCTAGTCTAAGTTCCATTTTACCTGCAAGAAAGCAATAGTACTGGAAGAGACATCACAGTTTATTACCAGAAAGACTTCAAGATGCTTTACTGAGAAAAGTCACCCACTTTCAACTTCAGCAGCACTACAGCACCTTAAAAAGTGGCTGCTGTGGGAAACATCACCATCATTCCCACCAGCCTCTAATACAGAGAAAATAATCTGGAGACACACAGGATCCCCTGTCCACCTGTGCAAGACGTGCAAGTACAACTTTCCCCATGCCATATGAAGTGCACAGTGAGGCTGAGTGGAGAGGGTACAGCCCTTTTAGACAAGCACATTCCTTACAGCGATCAAGTTATACTTGTAAGACTGGTAGAAATGGAAGCAGTAATGAACGAATACCTGAGCAGAGCTATCACCAAAGCAGTACATGGCAGACTAGCTTTTTAGAAGGAGAATCTATTTTGGTAACCACACAGCACCTCGAAGTTACATCTTTATTATGCTGTCATTACCTTTCACAACTTAGGGAAGAAAAATTTTGGAAAATCGAGGTATGTTCCTACATAAGAAACACAAAGAAGATAGCAAAGGCAGCTATTTAAAGGTTCTAGAGAGGTATCTGATTGCACAGTACCCGGCCTACATCAACAACTCAGTACTGAAACTTGTTAGAAAGCAGCCCTTATTTCCCACGCTTTTCAACGAAGAGAGGTATTCTGTTCTCATGAAAAAGGTTTGCTGTGAGCATTAAAAAAACTTAAACAGACTTATCCAAAAGAATTTTGAAAGAATTAGGAGGTGAAACTTGGTGATAGGCTTCTAGTCCCTAAGAAACTTTTGGGGTTTTTTTCTGCACAAATTAGAAACATTCTAACTTTGGGAGGAAGAAAATTGCAAATGCATACAAAACAAAAACATGTTCTCAAAATCTTAAAGATTCTATTTACCTACTCAATGTAATACATATATATATTTTAAAATATTGGAGTGAAAAAACCCTCTAAATATGTCAACATCACCAAAATAAAAGGAGAAAGAAAATAATTAAAATACTTCCAACCAAAAAAAAAAACTCTTAAAAATGAACATACTCTGGTTTTGATTAAACAACATCTTCCAACAACATTTTTTTTTGGCCAAAACTATGAAGCAGACCTGAGAAAAGTCTTACAAGGGCAGAACAAACAAACATTCCAAAACTGAGAACTGGACAGAAGATTTACCAGCAGACTGAATCTTGACTACATTTGAATCCTTGTTTCTAGCTCTTTTGAAGGTAAAATTAGATTTTTATGACTGTGCCTATGAAGTTTGGTGGGGCAAGAGGGAAGGAAACAAAATCCGTATTAGTGTTGTCAACCTGAAGGAAAGAGTGATAAGTCAGTAATAATAGTGGGGAAAGAAAAGGGAAAGGGAGAATTTTTGAGAAGTGAGGTTGCTACCAATGTGATCTCTGCTTGGGACAGACAATTAGATCCACCCCTGTAGGCCTGTAACCCTGTTCTTGGATACTTTCTCCCAGTTCACTGAAATTGGTGGATTTCAGTTTACTACCAGAGGTTACAAGTCCCTCACAACATGAAGAAGATGTCCCAGAAGCTGCATTTGGTATTTTGTGCATTCCCAAAACAGTTCCTCTTGCCAGAACTTCACAGAGGAAACAGCAGAGAAAGAGTTCTTCATTTCTGTGAAGCTTTTACTTGCAGAAAGCACAGATTTATGCCAGCCATATTTTTATGTCTCCCTCCATTTCAAACCTATGACTCAAGGAATGTGGCTAAGCTTGTCAGAGAACTATCATGTAATAGGCACCCATCACTTTTCCTATCACTTCATTAGGTTTTGATGAATCTGATTTAACTCTACAATGTGCACTGTGTGGAGCAGGAGGCGTGTTCTAGAGACCCCCAGTCCCTTCTCATGTAAATGATCTCATAGTTCAATGAAGAAGAGATCTCCACAGAGACTCAGTGCCAATATACTTCATTTTTCTTTTCATAGGATGGAGGAGATGGTGATCAAACTACACTCATAAAAATAGCAAAATCTGAATTTTGAAGATTAATGATTATCTGTATCTCATGGAACTTCATAGCTGAACAGATTGCCAAATAACTTTTTATTTTGTATCAAATAAAATGACATGGTCTTTATCATAAATCTGAATTTCTAATGTCCTGTAAAAAACCTATTAATGCTGCAAATGCATTCACCAAAATAAAAGGATTTAAAAAAATTTGTTAATATTTCTAAAAACAACTAATTCTTAAAAATTAATCTTAAGACAGCTATGAAAATGACCACAGACACAAATGCAAAGAAGTCTGCACTTACAGTTCTATTGCCTTGTTCCACATGATAACATATCCCGAAAGAATGAAGGACTCAATATTTACAATGTGTGTATTTCCCCTCTCTGTTCCAACATACAGCCACTTACTTTGGAAGGGTAGATGGCAGTAAGTAATCCTGGAAAGGAAAAAAAAAAGAAAACAACAAAAAAATTTGACTCAATATCACAGCAACAATGTTTTTTAACACTTTTGCAGATGAAATAATTATTCTTTCCATTTAAACCTTGAGACAAACCTGACCAGCAGGTGCAGCATTCTGAAGAATGTGCAGGTTTGGGGGAGTGGGGGGTGTGTGTCATCTTCAGCAAAATCACAGAAGAGAACATGAAACAAAACAGGGCCACTCTGCCTGTCTGTATTAAGGGCTGGGAAAAAGAGCCATATCACTTGAGCACTGAACTAAGTCTATCTCCATGATATGTAAATTGCACTTTGATAATATCCAAGACTCTCAAGTCAGGTTTTCTTATTTTCTTTCTTAGAGTAAGCAATTTTTCTAGACGAACAAACAGAAGTTAATGGACGTCAGTGGGATTCAAGTTTTGTACAACAGAAGTGTAACACCATAATTCACACAAGAAATCATTAATTTATTTGCCATCTGGGAGAGTAGGATCCCAGACAAAAGCATTTATCAAAACTGAATTACCATAGACACACTGAATTCTACGCTGATATTATTCTTACAAGGTGATGAGCCAGTGCTATATTTGCTTGGAAAGATGTCAAGACAACTTCTCATGATAATACATAAAAGTTTTCTCAGATGATGAATGAGTAGATTAAGGTTTCTTTCATATTTTAGTTGTTATGTAGATATTCAAGCAAAACTAAATTTATGTGAGATAAAAAAACATTTGCTACTCAAATACAATTGAATCCATGCTACCCTACAGCGACTGAAACTTACTCCAATCTTATGACACAGACTGGTGAATTTTGACAAAAATTTTGTTTGGTTTGCCATAGGTTATTATATTTATCATTCAGTTCCACAAACCAGCTATTTCTAGCTTTTATATATAAATTAGATTTTCTTCTCTAAATTATCAACACCTTCCACCACCACAAAAGCAAAATCAGTATTTAAGAACATACATATTTAAAATTTTCTATTCTTATGGTGCCTCAATCTTTCTGAATATATTATAAAAGAGTGAGAAGGGTGTTGATTTAAGTGAGAATTAAGTATGATATAGGCTTTTTTCTATTCATCCTAACTGGGCTGAAAT
Source organism: Formicarius rufipectus (assembly GCA_013399695.1). NCBI lineage: Eukaryota > Metazoa > Chordata > Aves > Passeriformes > Formicariidae > Formicarius > Formicarius rufipectus. The sequence goes on along the minus strand of VXAU01000315.1, from coordinate 236,291 downwards.
TTTACCATTAGTTGTCTAATCTTGGCAATAATTCCCATACCTTTTGTGGAAAGTGAACTAAGCTTTTCAAGAGAATTGCTTTGAGAATCGGAATTATATTTGACTATGCATAACTGAAAATGCCTTAAAGCAGCAACATAGTACTTATATTGTGGGAGCAGTCAGATCAACAAAGGTCCAACAGAAACAGCTGCAGAAGGTATATTCCACCTACGTACTCCTTGCTGGAGTTAGAGCTAATAGTTTTATCATCCTGCTTATAACAGGTGCAAAGAACAATTTGCTCTTTTCACTTACAAATGGAAAGTCATTTTTCACATATTTCCCGGTCCTTCTCCTTAAACTAAACAATTCCACTTCTTTTGCTTTCTCTTCAGGTGCACCATTTCCCACACTTGTGGTTAAATTCATATTAAGTCCAAACTTTTTGCTTTATTTCTTTCATTTCTGTTCTAGGTTTATTTTTCTTTCTTGCACTGCAAAGCCTATGAATGCTTTGTTAGGTCCCAGCCCATAAAAAAACTTCCTTGGTTAATAAATCCTCTTAATCACTTCACAGTGATGTTCACTCAAAACTTGTTTATAGTAAACTGTTAAATTATAGGAAGAGAAAAAAATCTTGACTTTGAAACTGCTGAAAATGTATCTAAGGACTGACAAAAACCACACGAGTTACAAAGTAAACCCTACTTGACTTGAATGCTGCTATCCCAAATCCTTGCATTTGTGTCATCAGACTAAGCAGGTTCAAGTCCACCCAGGACAACTCTAATTTTCGGTATGGGGCACTGCAGAAAACTTGATTTCCAGTGTTCAAGATTGAATCCAATACCTTGATTATAATAAAGTTTCAAAAACAACTCAGATACCACATAAGGCTGTTTTGGGCTGCTTTTTCTGATCCTTGTGGGTCCCTTCCAACTCAGCATATTCTGTGATTCCCCTTTCTAAAATTTGCTTCAAGGTTATGATCTCTCACACGTACTGCCACAACAACCATCAGACTAAGGGGGTGTCTAAATTCCAAGATATTGGGTGTCCTCCATTTGCCTGTCTTAGGTTTAAAATTTCAAGAACATAATGCTCTAAGAGCAAGGTCCTATAGAAAAGTCAGACTAAAGTATTAGCTACTAATAAGTAGTTAGGCCATAAGTTACTAAACTTAATTTCCTGCTGGCCTATCTGAAATCCCAGACACCATTCGGTACTAAGCCTGTAAATACAATATGAAGGACCAAAAGAGAAATAAGTATTGCTAAAAATGAAGAAAAGAACCACAGATTTTCCTGTTTTCTTAAACTCAGGTATTTCCTCTTATGTAATTTCATTTTGTTCTGAAAAATTTATGGGACAGGCAGATAAGAAAGTAATCTGCATGTTCTTTCTTCCACAAAGAAAATTACCCTATGAGACTTCATTGTTTACCCAAACTGTTGTTGGACATCATGAAATATAGCCTTCTACAATATGTGAGCTTATAAGGAAATGCTATTCCCATAAAGACAGTCTAGATAAGCAACAAACCTATTAGAGCATAGGGTTTACTAGGCATTTTAATACAATATATTGCTAGATTTCACCAAAGAAAGACATATGATTCTCATATTCTCAGAAAACTCTGCACTTCTCTGAAGTACTTTTGTTTTACATTACATAAATTAAATGCAAAATGGTTTATATATTATTGACTTTACACTTTTACTGAAAATATTAACTTGACTTTGAGGCTTGGAAACTTTGAAGCAAAACTCAGATTTTTTATGAACATCTTCCATTTCAGTAAGTACTGAAATTACATAACGATTTCTTCAAGAGAAAACAATGAAGTCTCATACTGCAGTTTTCATTGTGGATGAAAGGCATTCTATTATATTACCCTATTAGTCACATATCCCACAAGCAAATTAAGACGTACTTTGATGCCTTCACAAAAAGTCAATAAACCAGAAAGAAATAAAGGCTATTTTTCTTCTTAGGAAGGTAGGGATTGTAGTGATTTGCACCAGTATGAAGTGCTTCTGACAAAATTTAATCAGATTGTCAATCTGATTGAGATAACATGGAACCCAATTAAATGGAGACACGAGAATTTGCTCAGTGTTGATCACTTAACAGAAAGTGAGCCAGAAAAGCAGATATTATACATTCTTAGAAGCAAACCACAATCCAAGTCTCATTGATCATTATACAAGTAATGAAAGTAAAAAACATGAACTGATACAAAAAAGTGTTCCTATTCTGCCAGAATAATCTGGAACGTTGTATCACTTTTCCATTATATTCAAAGCACAAAACAGAATGTAGACTGCAATATGAAATAATCAAGAGGTGATAAATAACACATCCAGATCAAAATTTTAAAAAACCTTTTTTGATACAGTTCTGAAAACATTTCTAAAATTATGTAAGCAACATAGGAGATAGAATGGAGTAACTGAAAGAGTCATTGTCAAAAAATTGAACCTCATTTTAGAAAGGAAAATATTCTGACTAGCAAACCTTGAAAAGAAGCATTTTTCATCAAATCACAGCACCTTACAGTCCAACAATTGTGGTCAAAAAAACTCATCGAATATTACTAAATACCACAATGTTAAAATAATTTAGAGTGCTACACTCTCTAAAGTTGTAATAAAAACTCTGAGATGCCTTAAAATCATCTTTATTGCATTAATCATATTTAAGAAAAATAAAAGATAATGTTGAGACCCCTTCTTTCTGCCTCTGCTTTGTTATGTTCATGGTTTGCTTTTTTTAAAATTCATTTTTTTAGTATGAAAAATTTTTCTGGAACACTGGCATTGGTGGAGAGTGGGGAGAACTGCTGAATAAATTGCATTTTTGTCAAAATGATAAACAGTTTTTCCAATTTAATTATTTAATTGCTCATTCTTGATATCAAAACTGCAACTACACCTTCTCCCTTTATACAGATAATCTTAACTATGCACAAGCACACATCAAGTGTGGCCCTTATGCCCAGCAGCGACTGGCAGAAGAGTTCACTTTCTGTAAGTTCCTACAGAAAAAAAAGCATCAACTTAAACTCCCTCTCAGAGTCTTACCAAAATAGACTACACTGCCCAGGTGCTCAGAAAATGGGGAAGTCTCACAGACTTACAGGAAAAGAAAGTGGCAAAAAATGAAGGAGCATTAATTTGGGAATGTGAGTAGCTGACAGGAAGCAAGCCCAGCAAGGCACACCACTCATGGTCCTGGCCCAGCCTTCTGCCCTCTCTGACTACGCAGGCACCACCCCTGTCTTGCACCCAATTTACAGTGTGTTGGCCCAGCATGGATGAACTCAGCCGCTGAGAAAGGTTATGTATATCAGAAGTCCACCTTTTCATTTATTACAGTTATTATTGCTCCCTTCCTGACTTGAGGAACTTTCTCCTGCACCCTCTGGTGCTTCCAGTACTCTCCACTAATTCATGCTATTTCCCTCAGCTGGTCATAACCACAAGCTGTACTCTTGGCACTGCCACCTGATAGACTGGCCATCATCCCTTGCACTAGCCAACGACTGGCTGATGTTATGTGAGGTCCTCTTTCAAAGCAGCTGTTTTTTGAGAGGAATCTGTGACCTGTGTAGCCTTCAATGAATACTGACAACAGAGGAAAATCCCTACATAAGCATTTCCCCTTCCTTCTTGACTTCTGCAGGATTTCTTCTCCTCAACAATGAAAACTACAGATGCTGAGGGTGCCTCATGACTTTGTATCAGTCCTCTTTTCCCCTTCATCAGCAAGCATAAATTATTTTCACCCAACTCATTTTCTTTTCTCATACTCCCTTACTCTTTTGTTATTTTTGAACAAAAGTAATGCAAAACAAAGAAGACCATACTCATCTAATGCCCCTCCTCCTCCAGTAGCTTCCTGAGGTAGCTTCTGGCTAGCCAGTATTCTCAAGAAGTGTAGAGTTGCTTTTCTGTCACTTCAGAAGGGAATGTTTGAGCTGAGATGATTGCTTTTAGTCACGAAATGCATGCAAGAAGATTAAGACAGATATTCTGGCAAAGTAATTTGTAGCTGATCTGAAGTGCCTGAACAGAAGCACAGTTTAAAGCTACAGACAATGAAGAAAAGGAGTTGTTTCCAGTATATCAAGCAAAGGATGTAAATGATGAGCTATTTGGTCTCTGGAGGTATTTAATGTTCTCCCTGGACTATACATGAATTTGGAGCTCATCAGCTATGTCAGACTTGTAAAAAGCATGTACAGTAGCAGTAATTCATGCAGTCTGCCATCCACATGACGTGATGTGTTTGCAGCAGATGGTTGTGCAGTTCCCCAGATAGATGTGAGCTGGGTCTGTGCATAGTAGTAACAGCAGTGTTTCCTCTGCAACATGAATTTTTGTTATATACCAGGAAGTCCTAGGAAGGCAGAAATCCAAGATGAACTCCATTACTAGGAATTCCATTGTTTAAATAAAACTCTTATTTCAACCTACTTGAAATGCATGCACAGTTTTTAGGGTTGACATAAAAGCACAGGAAATACTAACTGTCATGACTAACAGCTAAATGAAATATAGAGCAGTTCAATACATCTGGACAGATTTTTCCTTTCAGAGTCTTGATACTGCATCACAACAGAAAACTTTCTCCTATTCAAACTGGATTCTCCAAATCCCTCACAAGATAATTTCAAAATTTTATGTAGTCCTATACATGCAGATGCAGACACACAGCAGAAAAAGAATGAACCAAACATGCCTTTGAGATTGATACTTGTGATCCACCTGCTTTTTAGAAGTGTGATTTAGTTTAAATTAAGAAAATTCTTCTGCTTCATGTATATTTTCTGCTAGCATCATCAGTCAACATCTATTTTGAACAAAAATCTATTGGTCCATCTTATTTTATGTTTTAATTATGTAGAATGAAGTAGACCTAAAAACACACTGTACATAAATTGCATTAGATCCTGGTGACAGCATAACAAAGGTTAAACTCCATTGTTATTTAGGGATATCTGGACACAAAAGAAATATTAAGGTAAATTATACTCTTAAAATGCTGTATGAACATTTCTGTCTCTGGATTTTTCCAGTTGAGTGTTATACAGACTGCTCACATGTTTTTTGTTTTAAGACTATCAGAGAATATGTCAAGTCGGAAGGTACCCACACGGATTATTGAGTTCAGCTCCTGGCCCTGTATAGGACCATCCCCAAGAGTCATACCGTGTGCCTGAGAGTATCATTCAAACACTTCTTGAACTCTGTCAGGCTTGGTGCTGTGATCACTGCCCTTGGGAGTCTGTTCAGTTCCCAGCCACACTCTGAATGAAGAATCTTTTTCTAATATCCAACCTAAACCTCTCCTGACAAAACATCAGGCCATTCCCTCAGGTCCTGTCATCACAGAGACGAGATCAGTGTCTGTCCCTGCTCTTCCTCTCTCAAGGAAGCTGTAACTGCAATGAGGTCTCCCCTCAGTCTCCCCTTCTCCAGGCTGAACAGACCAAGTGCCCTCACCCACTCCTCATACGGCTTCTCCTCAAGGCTCTTCAGCATCCTCCTGGCCCTCCTTTGGATACACTCTAATAGCTTACTGTCTTTTTTATACTGTGGTGCCCAAAACTGCACAGTATTCAAGGTGAGGTCGTCCCAGTGCAGACTAGAGAGGGACAATCCCCTCCCTCACCCGGCTGGCAATGCTGTGCCTGATGCCCCCCCGGACAGGGGTGGCCCTCCTGACTGCCAGGGCACTGCTGACTCACATTCAACTTGCCATCAACCAGGACCCCCATGGCCCTTTCCACAGCACTTCTTTCCAGTATCTCATTCCCCAGTCTGTACAAATATCTAAGGTTGCCCCATCCCAGGTGCAGAGTCCGGCACTTTCCCTTGTTAAACTTTATATGGTTGGTGACTGTCCAGTCCTCTAACTTGTTGAGGTCACTCTGCAGGGTCTCCCTGCTTCAAGGGAATCAATAGCTCTTCCCAGGTTTGTGTCACCAAAAACTTGCTTAGTATCCCCTCCAGTCCTTCCTCCAAGTCATTTATGAAGACACTGAAGAGCACCGAGCCAAGGATGGAGTCCTGTGGAACCCCACCAGTGTAATGTTACTCCATTCACTGTTACCCTCTGTGCTTGACCCTAAACTAATTCCTCACCCACCACACGATGTGTTTATCCTGCTGTGCACTGAACATTTTGTCCAGAAAGATCCTGTGAGAGACAGTATTGAAAGCTTTACTGAAATCCAAAAGGATTACATACTACAGTGCATACACTGCAAATAAAGGCTAGCACAGGACTGAGTAGGTGAAGTGTATCTAATAAGAAGTGCAATAATTAGAACTTAATTCTATTTTTCCATCAAACTTGGAGCTGAATGTGACTATTCAATTTATAACTACTTAGTGAATCATCTCTAGCAATAAATTCTAAATTATTAATGAAAGTCACAAACTATTCACAATTTAAAATTGTCACCATTTAGCTCACACACTACTGTGCCTATTCCCTGACTGAATTATCAATACGTGCAAATTGTAGGACCACTACATGTAAGACATTATTTAAGCTTAGTCCTTGTAAGACAGTCTGTAGAGATCAATGTTTTTGAGAAACAGCCCATAAACAACTGTAATTAATAGTTTCCAGCATTTCATAAATACTTGTTTAAAGATACAAATGCTTATGTTAACCACATAAGACACTAGTGTAGCAATTATATGAACATTTGTAATGGGTGTCAACATAAATTATTTACAGGCAGTTCATTCAAACTTTAAAGAACCTAGAACAAATCAGAAAAAAAATGTTCAAAAACATGTAAGATGCATTCCATTTGATTAGTTTAGCAGACCCAGAAATCTCCCTTGAATAAAGACTGAATTTATATATTTAGATAAAACCTTATGAGGTTATTATGAGAACTTTACAAGGACAGTCAAAGTATACAGCATGCAACTGGTTCTTTGGTTTCACCCAGTCTTATAACTAACCTTCTTACAACTCCACAGAAGGTCATCCCGGCCTGTTCAACATGCCAAAACATATGAAAAAACAGTTGCACTATAACTTCCTATAGGATAAAATACAGGCATTTAAATTCACACCCTCGATAACTCAAAGGCTGTCTGCCATAGCACTGCATCATGTTACTGGGTGTTAATGGAGTTCAAAAACCACATAAAAATCCCTCCTGAAATCCCAGTGTGCAAGAGCATGACAACCCCTGTAGCCAGTGCTACTAGTAACTTTCCTTTTCAGGACGACAGAAAATTACCCTCCTTCCTCTTGGGCAAATGCACAGCAAAGATACACCCTCTTGTAAAATCTCTTTTACAGTTTTGGTGGCAAAGTCATTGGTATGTCTTACCTGTAGGAGCAGGATCAGTGACAGTGGCATACTCTCCCTGGCTAGATCTTTAGTATTACATAACAGTAATGTCATGGGTTGATCAGTGTAGCATAAAGACTTGGACCCAAAAGAAAAAGACAAGGAAATTACATGGAATCGTGCTTCATTTAAGAGAAAAGGATTCTGGAAGAAACTTGTGTACTTTTCACTGACCTTTACTTTGTTTCTGATGCTGACTCAAGGTCATTAGACAACAAAGATGAGAATAAAAGTTCCACAAAATCAGTGAAGTGAGTAACTTAATGAAACAGGGTTGGCAAACAGACTCCTGCTTTCATTTTTAGGGGAAAGATAATGTACATTATTTTTCTCTTGTCTACTGGCTTGTGAAATCACTATTTTTTATTTGTAGTACTTCAATTCTCCTTCATAAATTTCTTTGAAGGTTAAGTAGAAATGGGGCTGTAACGCCAACCATAGTGACAATGACAGGCAATACAGAGCATGATAAGAGCCACTGAGTTTTGCAGCACTGAAAGAAAGCCAGATAACAAAGGATGGAAGAGGGAGATGATATTCTCAAAAGAGAAAGTTTTTAACTTATTTCATTGATTTTGTAGCAGTAAAAAATCCCAAACATCTAAAGGCAGAGTTTTTCTCATCCCTTCACCCAACACCGAAGATACAAATCAAAAATGCAGCCTTTGTTTCCTATTCTCATTGCTACAAAAAAGTAAATTGGGACTTAGCTCAAAGACAAAAGGCTTCACAGAGCTGCTAGAAAAGTAAAAGATATGTCAGTATTTCATCCTCTGCAACATACTCAAATCTGTGTTTATCATACATTCTTACTAAAATGAGTTTAAAACCCACTTTCTATCAATATCATTCAAGTCATTTTGAATGACACTCTACAATCAACATAAGACTGAAATACTGAAATTGACTTCAAAGTCAAAGAAACTGCATTTTTACATGTGTATGCTTTTTCTGTGTACACAAACTTCTTTTTTCTTAACAGCTTCCATCAATTAAAATCATGTAGACTTATTGGAGACCAGCTGTTCTCATTTGTTACACTTCAGTAGACAGGGACTCTGTGATTAATGGTCCTTGTTTTTCTGCAATCTGTAGTCTCTCTTCTCTTTTTGCTCATGTTCTGTTTAATGATATCATCTCAACACTGACATTATGAGCTCTATTTCTGATTTACTGGAATAATGCCCAGAGTTTATTGTGACAGAAGGAAAATACCCTAAACCATTGCATTGGGTTCTTGCTTGAAACTGACACGTGCCTGGGCAGGAAAGAGGCGGTGTGGTTTCTGAGAACCAAATTACTTATTGCGACACAACAGGTGCACATTCCTCACAGCTTAAAGATATGGCTGGAAATCTAATATAACAAAGGTCAAAAGATAGATCTGAACAGAAGTATGATAGATGTCTCAAAACTCTAATTTGAGAACTTCAAATGATAACACCATGTGGTTACCATATCTGTGCTATAATTGTTGCAAGCTGAAAATCCCAATTGATATGTATATTGTTTATGCTGTCTGAACTTGTTTAAATTTTAAAAGACATCTTTTTTTTTCTGTTGTCTAGTATGACTATGTATGATATGAGGTAGATGATACATTCTTGTATTACAGTATTGGACTTCTCATTTGTTATGACTAAGATCATGAAACACAGGTGTTTAATGTATAGCTGTGTATATATATTTTAAATTTTGCTATCCAAACCTGGCCTTAGAGCAATTTGGCAACACAGCTGCTTTGTGAAAACAACATAATGTTACCCTGTGTTTTCTCAGAAAAGCAGAAATCTACTGACAAACATGCTTTATTTTCTACAAAGCATTAGAAACAGCAAGAACACTGCTCAGCATATGATGTCAGGTTTGGCAGTGTATAGCAACATTATGTCTACTGCTAAAGGATTTTTTCCCGAGGAAAGAAACCAAAACATATTTTGCCTAGGCAGATAATCAGAGGTAGCCAGGTGACAGAAATCATTCAGGACATGTTTTTCTTCCCTATTGAAGTAGAAACAAAACTTCACACAGATGTTTTGCAAAATGGAATTTTGAACAGATACTTTTTTCTCAGAGAAGTAATAGAAGGAACTGCAGCCAGAGCAACACAGAGGAAGAGGTAGATTGGAAAAAAGGGTCTGTCAAGCCAGAGGGCCCTCTAGTCTCTATTCTGTTGTTAAGTCTTCAAGCAATTGTGCTAGCTATGCATTTTTCTCCAGCAGTCATATGGGTCATGATGATTTCATGCATAGAGGTGTGAAACGATTGGCTATAAGTCATCTTTCAAGGATTTTTTGGCCCTTCTGCTATCAAATACATCTATTGTCTCTAAAAGTAATTAATATATAGCATATTAGCCATTTTATGTTAATCTTTTTTTTAATACACCGATGTGAGGAAAATGGAATTGATTTGCATTTCATTAATAACCATTTAATAGAAAATAAGTTGGTAAATTATTCATCAAATTTTGTCACGTGTTTTCTTAAGCCCTGGATATATGCTTCTAAAACAAAGATATATACATATGTAACCAATGTAACATGGTAACTGATTATTTTCTAAGTAGTTATCAAAAACCGAATTAATATATACTATGAGCTATTGTTATTATTATAAAGTTCCATTAGGGAAATAGAACCTTTATGTACAGAGCTGTGAAAAAAAGAGAAATCTTAAATATCTTAAACAGCTGTATTTGCCCTCTGAGAAGCTGTGTAAGAAACAGATATAAAAGCAGATACTGTGGCATAATGCATTAAGGACACTTTTAATTGAACTGAAACTGACAATAACAATATTGGCAGAATTCTGGTGGACTAAAAAATTACTTTCAGGAAAGACTGTGAAAGTCACTATTAAAAAAAAATAGAAATACTTAAATTCATGTTTGGACCTCGATATAGAGATTCTCCTAATATCTAGAATGAAAAATATGACCAGGACTTCCATGATATTATTTTAGAGTAACATCTACCCTGGTGTAATTTAAACATAAAGAAACCAAACTGTTTTTAAAGTAGGCAGCTTAAGCTCTTGCAGCATTTTTTCCACAGTGGCACCAACTCCATTGCATTACAAATCCCATCCAAACTGGCAAGCATAAAAAACCTGAAACCAAGAAAGTTGAGCCATGTTGTTTTATCTGTGATGTTGCGACTGTAATGTTATTGCTACTTGCTAAAATATACTTAAAATACACACTAACCATAGTTGTGAGTATCAGAGGGACACATTTTGAAAAGTTACAGCAAAATACGGAAGGTAGGTTTTCCAAGGTAGGCTCTTTCATAATGTTCTAGTTATAAGAAATACGGCATATGTCAACACTCAATACAGTATTTTTAAAAATCCCATTTTTAATGCATATTTTCCACTGGATTTTACTGAAAAAGGAAATATTTTACTGGATATTTGAGAGATTTCCAAGTATTAGTTTTACAGCTGTTGTAATTTCACAGGTGATCTTGGTACTAATACTAATGAAACCTCTCAGGAACACAGTATTACAGAGGAAGGACAATCTGAATGAGTGAAGTACAAGAAAAAGAATTAAATTTAAAATGCAAAGGGCACAGCCTCAGACTTCAAAGAACTTCCACTTTGGGATTGGAGCTCATGAAACAGAAGTGATGGAAAAAGTTCATTTCAATCTTGGTTGTCCTGCTTTGCTTCCATTGTTAAAGGCTTGCACTGAAAAGCAGCACATCCCCTGCCAGCTAGACATACGTCAGGGTAGAAGTGTAATGGGTGTATTTGTCAATCACAGCAAGACCACAAACTCTGGTAAGATGAAGCCACATAAAAGGAAAATGCCATTTTTGCAGGTGTCTGTAAACATATTCCTGCAGAGATAACAAAAGAAAATAGAATTGTCAATGGCCATAGCACAGATGGGACCTTATATAGAATACATTTTCTTGATGAATCATCAGCTCAGAGAGGAAAAAAGGCCCAAAGAAAAGGGAATGAAGACAAAAAATTTTGAAGGAAAACACAGAATCTTGATTTTTGTAGTGAAAAAAAACCCCAAACAACCAGGGTGTGAATGCATATCAATAAGCTGTTTATCTGCCAAGGAGAGACAAAACACTTAGAATGCATGACAACCTGGATACCATCATGTCACAACAAACAGGCAAGAAGAGCCATAAAAATAAATTTAGTCGTGAAGCTGGAAGGTTTCTCACTAACAGAAGAATGAAATGATATGGAACCATTTTCCTCAATGGCAAATAGTAGAGTTAAGCTTGAATTGTTATGTAAAAGTGCAACATCCAGACTGAGGGACTGGAGGAGTCAGTGATCACACAGCAGGCACACTGAGCAGGCGCCAGGGGCCACATGTGCAGTGTGGTCTCCAGGCTGTGCTCTGCTGTGTGTAACCCCTGGAAGCTGGAGAAACAGAGCCAACTCACTGACACAGAGAAGCTTCGTGGGTGCACCACCTTCATCTAACAGTGCAGAAGAAAGTTTTAATGTCCTTTCTGTTCGACAGTAGGAGTAATGTCCACAGTTGTCTTCTTACAAGAAAATCCTGTGATGATTTGAACGACGAAAATGGAGTAACACTATGGCTGGGGCTGCACAGCCTGCTGACTGAAGGCCTTTGATGATGCACAGCTTCAGGATTCCTGGCTTCTACAGGGATGTAGGATTTCCTATGTTATTCTCTCATTCTTTGGACTACTAGCTCTAATAGGGAGCATTTCAAATGCTAACTTACAGAGCCTTGAGTGCCTTTCTTACTGGGATCATAAAATGTTTTGCGTCTCTTAATGCAAAACATAGTTAACTTGTTCATTATATAAAGGGAGGTATATGAGTTGTCTGGTGTGCAACTGAGGGACCAGACTGAGAGGGTTCCTTCAGCTCCACTCCACTAGAAAGTCCAAGTGTTTAAGATCTATTTAAAAGGAAATCTTAGGGATAACATGAATTTTCATTCTACTTTAGAGGCATTGCATCAATTCATAAATCTGTCAAATCTATTGATTCTTTGTATCAAAGAGCAAATCTACGTCTAGCATTTTTGCTCTTTGTTGATTATTTAGCTAATGTGTGTTAAGTATTAAAAAACATCCAGAATGCTTGTACTTAATCTCTTTTTACGACCAAGACATTCTTCATTTTAGCCAGATTGTATGCCACCTTTCCAGGATGGGTTTATGGTTCTCATTGATCCTACAGGTCAAGTCTACTATGAAATTTTCCATAACATCATGTAAGACCTGAAAAAAGAATGCTACCTTTAACTATTTAATTCTATTTTTTTTTAACAGAGAAAGCAGAGGCATGTGGTAAGTACAGGAACATGATTTGGGGCAGTCTCACTGGAGAAACTTTCCAGTCTTGTCTTTCTGAAGTGGCACTTGGCAAAGTTCTTTTTCCTGCCCTGCAGTACTAAGGCCCTATAGACCAAAGTTTTTTATGACCTTCAGTAATCTTTTCAAGACCAATAATTGCATGAAAACATTGGTTTTTGAAATGCCTGAGAATCATTCTTTCAAAAATCACAAATGCTATGGAAGACCATGCCACACATATAAAAGCAACCAATGAATAACCACCAAAAAAAACCAACAAAAAAACCACAAACCAAACCAAAACCAAACCAGCAAACAAACAAAAAAAAATCAGCAGAAGAAACTGTTGTAAAATCTTCTTCAAGATGTGGAACTTAATGCCAATAGCATGGCTTCTGGTTTCCTCATTCTTCCCCATCATCACACTGAGAAAATTTACAACCTTTTCAGAAACCAGAAACTGTGGCAGGATTTTATGGTGAAATACTTCTTTGTATTTGAATTCTATGGTTCTTAGGAAGAGTTAAATGCTGGACCACACCATGTAATCAGAACCTGTTTTGGAGTATAGCATGGCTGTTCAACTGCACTGAACCTACTTTCATGCTTGATGACAAATCTCGAAGTCGAAAGCACATAAACAATACAGAGTTTGCAGTTATAGAATATTAACCAGGAGATTAATTTATGAGCAGGCAAGCTATGACAGGAATTCAGTTCCTTGAACAGCCAACGAGGCAGATAATGTACTTTAACTAACTCCCAAGTCCCTAACACACAAGTAAACAGAACCAGGCACTGCTGAGACTGCACAGCCAGTCACCAGTATCACTCAAGAGCCTCTTGCTGTAATTTTGATGAGGTTTATCTGCAAAGGAGAGACGAAATACTTAAAATGCTCTTATTAACACAGGGCACAAAATCCTGCAAAGATACATCAAGACAAATAGACAAAGATACTCTTAGGAAAGATTATAGACCGACACAGAAAGGAAAAGCTACCATATTCAATAACACCCTTTTAAAAAATTTGCTTCCAAGCCTTGCATTAATACTCACAATCATCTTGTTCAAATACTGCAAAATCTCAGCTGTAGGAGCCAAGTTTCTAAACAATAGTAAGTTGTAGCTAACAGAATTGCTCTGAAAGTCACCCACTTAAAAGGCTCCTCTGCCTCTGTGCCAGAATATCCCTAACACTGAAGAAAGTGTTACAGAGCCCCAATGCCAGTTGTACAGACTGTGTCACTTGGTGACTCATGTGCAGGAGGACACTTATAGTATTGTTATGGCATTAGTGCAGAGGGCATGCAGACAGATTTAAAGATCCAAGAGAACTCGTACACTGCATTCTGTATGCTGAGTATAAATCAGTGGATAAGCTGTTGTGGCTCACTTGTCACACACCAGTCAGCACAGGCTAAAAGAAGAGGGGAGGGCTGTCCCCCATGTCAGTCACACAACCAAACCAGCTCAGCTTCAGGACGATAGGAGAAGAACTGAGTTCATAAGTGAAACCACTGTCTGCAGGCCTAAAGGACCTGGATTTCTGTAATCCCTGCGGGTTTTCCTGTCCCAACAGGAGTAACAGGAATATGTAAACTGAAATACGTAAACTGTTGTATTTTTAAAGCTGTACTTGCTGAAGACTGCTCTGATTGTATTAAAAATAATTAAGATCTATAATAGCTTCCAGTGGTTTCACTTAATTCTAATGTTCTTTGCAGCAGATAGAGACAGTGTGTGGTTCCAGTAGCTGAGTTATTTATTTTGCCTAAAATGCCTACTGAAGATGAAACTGGTATCTCCTATGACATCAATGAAGGAAAAGGAGGCACTGACATATTTTCATATGTGACCATATTTCCAGATGACCATAACATTATCCTTCAAAAATACTGAGGAGATACTTACAGAGTGCTTCCAGTGATTAAAAAGTTATACTTGCCCATCCTAGTTGTAAAAGGAACCACAAATCATAAGTTATCAACCATATGCTACTGTCTAGCACATCTTTGAGAAACCATCTTATAATTACAGCTCTTAATAAGGGGCCAAGCTTACATTTATATTTTCTTGAAGGTTCTTAATGCATTGTATTACACTCTAAATACAGCAATAGATATTTAGGGTGATTACCTTGTATTTTGACATGTCAAAAACATATAATTTGCAAAAAAAGTACAGACTTTTACACTGTGGAATAAAAATATTTGTTTGCCAATATATATCTTCAGCGCTCCTTCTACACTTGCTCCAAAGAGACACTTAGTAAAGGAACAGTGAATTATGAGAGACATGTTAATATTGCTAATGTTGCATCATCGTTATTTTAACAATAGGACAGAAGAAGAAAAATTATATCTAGAGAGGATGCAAACAGATTTAATGGCTATAAAAGTGCAATTTGTCAGTGAATTATCATTCATAAACCATTCAGTGCCTTAATATTGAACACTACATGTTAAGTGAAAGACAACTAGTGTGCTGCATTTAAGAGTTCTTTGCTCTTCACAACTATGTTGCTACCAACAGCCCAAGAAAAGAACAAATGTCTTTTTATGGGAGAGAAAGGGGGAATATATATTTGTGCACACACTCTGGGAAATTTGACTCAAGTCATTGAAGAAACCTATACAGAAATACTGTTAAGAGCAGATTTTAATCCACTATACTGCAATCTTAAATGTCAAGAAGCAGGAGGAAATTGTAAATTAAACAGTTCAACAATATGATGACTGGTGCACTAAGGAATAGCCAAAGACTTTAGCATTCATCCATCTAACAAAATCTCACAGCTGTATGTTCATGCATCAAATACCATAAAAACTCAGAATAAACTGATTGTACATGAAAGTTATCTTCATCACAAGCACATAAAATATTAGAATTTTAAGTGCATCATATTGCATCACTTTATGAAGTAAATCTTCCATTTGTTCAAAAAATGTCTAAACCAAACAGTGCATCAAGGAGACAAACATACCGTACAAATAAAATTACAATTTTTATAAACCCTCAAGAGAGATGTGCAAATAAAAAATATGAAGGAGTCACATGTTCCATTTTCATAGCCACCAAGCATCTGAATAATTATATGTTTGGCTCTGTAAAAGCTGTCTAAAGCTAAAATTAAATTACATCTTAAATCATGTTCTTGTACAAACTAGCCTTTGGCTGCCTCAACACTCCCCTGTATGGCCTTTTTCAATACCACACCATTTTATGAAAACACTCAGAAGTATTTTAAAACCTATTTTCTGTCAACAAGCATTTCTCCCCATTTAAGAAACATTAAGAGGAGCTGATTCTTTGGGTCACATATTTAGGACAAATGAAAGAATCTTTCTCTATTCTGTATGAATCTCGCCTCCACTTAATCCCTCACTGCATGAGGAGAGGAAAGGATGAAAATCAAGAATTTTTAACTGTTCCAACAGTGAAGAAGGCATCACTTTTTGGAAGACACATTTGAATTTCTTGAAGAAAATAAACTTTTATCTTATTGCTTTATCAGCACCTCAAATTTCCCTTACATGCATTTCTTACATTTCTTATAGCTAAGGCAAACATTATTTCATTACTTGTTATTTCCCTGAGCATCATGTAATTTATAACTTCTGTTCTCTAACATCAAAAATATATTCAGAAAAAAAATGACGTTTTCTTTCAGACTTAACTCTACTAGGCATACATACAGAGAAATGTTCCAAATTGAGAGGGTTAATTAGGGTTTTAGCCTGACTTTTTTGCTACTTGCCCAGATGCTTATATTGAATTTTACATACTAAATGTGTACATTGAGCTTAGAAAATTGAAAGCTAGATGATTTTAAATTAATTGATAAATATTTAAAAAGAAAACAATAAAAAGGAAGTATTTGGAAAAAAACCCAAACAACCAGAAGCTTAGGGGAGTGGTAGAGACTCCTGAGCAGAAATGAACTGCCTATACAGTTCTTTCTTTGCACTTAATAAAAACTCTTTTTAATTTAAAACTGGACTTATTTCTTTGACAGTGTTATTTAGTAGGATATCTACCTCATTAGCCTTTGATATGCTAATAAAAATTACTTAAATGGCAGTAATTGAACCAGTGACTTAAAATATGCATAAAAGAACTAACAGTATCTTTTTTTTTCACATCTTACTAGATTTTGATAAAGGTCAGTATAGTTAGCTCTACATTTGTTACAAATACCTACATTCTCAGATCCTACTTAGACCTCAGTTCAAAAATATCATGAGAGAAAATTTGGTTTTAAGCAGTTTTCCAGTATTCCAAATAACTGGCTTGCAAATATTTTGCCCAGTGTTTTAGGGTGTCAGATGAAAAGGAAAATTTAGGTAAACGTGATGAAAGATGTTCTGTTCTTAGCAAAGCACAAACACGTGTGAGTTAATCAAGTAAAGATTATTTTATCAATTCTGATAAAATACTGACCAAGACCCCACTGGCCTTGGCCATTTCTCTGAAGAGAAGGCAGAGATGAACAGAGACTGCATTCTGATAAGCACCAACTCCTCAGGTTGTATGTGAGACTGCTGGCTGGCAGAGCTAGGCCAAGAAGCACTGGAATAACTTCTACGATATTTAGATTTATCAACAACAAATTGTGAATAATGCACCTGTCTGATAAGAATACCAAGGTTCAAATATTTCAACATATGTAAAATAATGACCTAGTGTTCAGAAGCAGCTAGTAAATGAACACATAATTTTTCTTTTCCTTCTTCCCTCATGCAGTCCCAAACCACTTGATGCACTTTTGCCATAGGTTATAAATCCTTTGGAATCAGGTTGTATGTTTTCTAAATTATTATGTTGTACTTCCCACAACAAAAGATGCACCTTGGTGACATTTAAGTGCAAGTATGACATGTATCTGGATAATAAACAACAAAGAAAACTGTATTTCCATAATAATTTTCAGATTATCTGCAGCTAAAGCTTTGATGAGTGTTTACTTCCCAGCTCTAGTAAAAGTACTGGTATCCTTCACCACTGCACAAGAAAATATACAAATATCAAAAATAGTTGCTGTACCTTAATAAACACTGAATGTATATGCTAAAAGAATCACAGTATCACTCAAATTTTCAGGCAAAAACAACTGCTGCATTTATGCAGTGAATCTTCATCTTCTGACTACTGACTTAATTCCTTATTAGAAACGTGGAACTTTTTCTTAATATTAATAAAAGTGTACCACTGAGATTCTGCAACGTCATAGTGCATTGCATTAAATACAGATTAAAGTGCTCAGCTTCTCTATGACTTCAAAAATTACAACCACTTATTTAATCTATTTTCAGTAGGGATTCCTACAGTTAGGTACTCATAAAGAAAAATTTAGAGAAAGAGTCTCTGATTCACTTTACCATAGTTTCCCAAATTCACAATTTATTTCTGCTAAAGTTTCAGTACATTACAAAAATAAACTGCTTTCAAGGTCAAGAAAATAATTATTCCCTTCCTACAGCCAGCTGAGGTCATCTGTCTAATACTGAACAACAGAGCAGTCAAAAGGATAACAGGGTTTGTGCCTGGTCTTAAGAAAAATACCCACATGTCTGTTCGTGGCAGTTCATGCAAATCTAAGGTAAAATGGGGAACATTTTGACAAAAAGCAGACATGATTTTTCTCATTCTGAGAAGGCTGCAGAAAGTGGAATTTTTGTTCTATGGAAACAAGACTCATAGAAAAAAATTCAAGACAAATCTATATCTACCTGTAGGAAGGCAAAATGATAAGCACGTATTATAAGAACTCCATAAAGTAAGATATTTACTTTGTGAGATGTTTATTTTGAGATACTTATTTGTGAGAGATTTGAGTCATATATTCTTACCTTTCTCTGTTAAATTTCAGAGAATGTAGGATAGCTGGTCGTTTCTGTCGGAGATTCCACAAATGAAGTGCATCATCTGCACATGCACTGACCAAAGCACCCTAGAGCAGACACAAAATACAGCAACATGTTACTTTTCTGCAGATTCTGTCTTATCCTTAAGTGAGCCTCACTGTTAATGATCCATCTGTAAAACTGACAGTTTATGAAAAATGGCTCCTTTCTGCTAGAAAAAAAAAAAATTCTACCATAAATAAAAATAAATTATAATTGATCTGATAAATGTAAATATTTTAAATTAGTACAAGATGAGCCAAAATGAAATTAAAACTCCATCACTTTAAAATTCTAATTAAAGTTTTGTACCAAGGTTACACATGTCAGCTCTCATGCATTTCTGTGCAAGCAGACAGATTAATGAAATGGAGAACAGACAACACTTACTTAAAAAGGGGAGTGTCAAGGATGCAACTGAGGGACAAAGGGATTAGTGCACACACATGCACAGAAGCAAAGCCAAGTTCAGTGGTCATATCAAGCACAGTTTAGTCATTTAGTAGTTTAGCAGTGATATCAAGATAACATGAAAATTCAAAACTGGAACTATGAAAAGAAGATAGAAGTGAGAAGGTAGGGACAGGTAACAGGGGGAGAGGACCCAGGAAGAACTAAGAGATGTAGACAAAAGGACAGGGTCTTTATTACAGATCAGCAATACTATGAACATTGGTAAAGCTTCTGGTGCCCTGAAAATGGGCATTTTCCAAAGTGCAGACCTCTGTCTGTCTAACCAGGCAGCTTGGAGTGAATTTCTGACTGTCTTTCTCCTCACCATAGTACACTGATAACTTCTGAAAATGACTGCAGAGGAAGCTCTGAACTGCTTCTGCAGTGGTTTACTCCATTTACACCTCAGATCAGGTCCAGTACAGAAGATATTACTGTTGCAGAGAGGAACAAGATATTGTCCAAATGCTGAGGAAGGACTAGGATGCAACTTGCAAAGATGTAAAAGATTCCACTTATGACTGACTGATAAACTCCTTTTGCATCTTGGATTTCCTTCTCAATCTTAGCAACTGCTCTTTTGAACACTGAGCTATGCAAATGAAACTTAAGAAAGCAAGTGTGATCCATGCTTTAATTCTCATCTCCAAAAGAGTTAGAAAGAATGTCCACCAGAGAAATTAAATTAATTCTATGTATTAGGGGGTTTGCTGGTCACCTAATGGAAAGAAAGAACACTGATTGGAACCTTGCCTTTCTGTTTTCACCCCTGAATTCCTCTAAAGAATTTCACCGGACTGACTGTTTCTAAAGTTTCAGTCCTCCTTCCT
The DNA here is from genome assembly GCA_013399695.1 of Formicarius rufipectus. Classification (NCBI taxonomy): domain Eukaryota; kingdom Metazoa; phylum Chordata; class Aves; order Passeriformes; family Formicariidae; genus Formicarius; species Formicarius rufipectus. The sequence continues at coordinate 216,430 of VXAU01000315.1, read as the reverse complement.
CAGTTTCTGCAGTTCAGTTACTTTCTTCAAACAGACATAGGGAAAAAAAAAAGAATATTTCTCAGGTTTAAAAAACCATAAAACTAAAACTCTTCCCCGAGAAGTTCTGAGATCTCCACATTCAGAGAGAGTTGAAACTGTCTAAACTGTTTCCTTATGTCATGGAAGAAAACTAATCAAAACAGAACTACAACTAGATTATGATTTGGCCAAAGTATGAAGTCCTAAAAAAAAAAAAGCCTGATTTATATGCTCCAGAAAGTCTTCTTGCCTATAACCATCTTCAGAAATCTTTTGCACAGAGCAAGATATAATTTGTCACTGTTTCTTTATGTTGTCTAAACTAGATTTTAACAAACTATTTACAAAGACTAAGCATGATGGTTTGATTAATGACCTCTACAATTGCTTTCCCTTGCTTCAAGTAATAGCATATCCCCAACTACTGAGTCAATATATTTCCACACAAAGATTTAGCTAATTTATTAATTTCTCTTTGGAACAGGACTGTGCAGTATATTTAGTAAATTAATGGATTTTACATCTACCTGCACACATTCATATATTGACTGCCTTTTGTTCAATGCTTTATACTGATGTATATGAAGGCAATAGTTTTCCCTTTATGCAGTCCCATCAATAGTTTTCTAAAAGGCTGTATGGTGAATGTCCTCTGGATGTACACCACTTAACTTGTTGGCACAATTTGTCAGTGTGAGAAGTTATATCATTCGATTACAATACATTAATTGACTTAACCATATTTATACAGAAGAATCTGAGTAAATATGTCCTTACCTCATTGATTAGGAACTGGAGCTGCAGAACTGCAGCACCACTTTCATGTTGGCAGTAGCAATCAACACCAGGCCTGCCCAATCTGTTGCCATCAAAGTCAAGGATTCTAACATGCCTGTTATTGCCAGAAGTAAAGAGGGGGAAAAAGAACTACCAATTAAATTCCAATTAACCTTTAATTAACCTCAATTCTTCTTGCTTTCTGTAAAACAACAGCATTCATGCTGACTTTCCACTATTCTAATTAAAGTACCAACATCATCAGTTTGAAACACATGCAATTCTGAATGTTCTGTTCTTGCCTGTGGTTTGGTTTTTTTTTGCCTATGGAATAAAGGACACGAATTAACAGACAAATTCAGCAGGCTGCAACTTAAATCTATTATTATACATTAGTGGTTCACATAACCCATGAATGTATCAGATTTTTGTATTTACCAAGGTGTTATGTTGTTCTCAGCTACCTGTTGTAACATGAGAAGAAGCACCAAAACCAACCAAGCAATTAATCAACCCACTAGGGATTTCTAACCAAGTGGAAGTTGCAACAGGTGTTTTCCCTTTAACTTGACTTTAATATTCAGTACAACTACATGGCACCAGTGAATTATTGCCCTTAATGAAAATTACAGTAGTGTTGCCCTGATTAAGTGGCTCTCACCCTTCATCATCAATATCATGCTAAGTCAGTTTTCTAGGAAACATCCTAATGAAGTAGATGATTTCACTCAGCATATCCCAAATAAATAAGGCACTCTCCAAAAAAATCACATTTATATGCATCAGCATTCACCCTGAAATACTTCACAAATTACTAAAATAAGAGAGGAATGATGCCGTCTGCTTCAGCCTGGCCAATTGCCCTGAAGTAAGGACTGATGCTGAAATAGCAGCATTATCACTCACTGATGGTCGTTCCAAACATTCTGGGAGCTGCAGTGAGGTCCTTCCAGCAGAAGGAGCTGAAGAGATATGATGACTTGGCACATGTTCTTGGCACTTTAGCCCATCTCCTGCAAATTCGGGGCTTTGCTGCCAAGCATGGAGGAGTACAACCTTACCTCATCAAATCTTTTCATAACAGTGTATTCTACCAGAACATACAGTAGAAGTAGCTGCAGTTCAGGCTGTGGACTGATTTTATTCTTTTTACTTTTGCCTTTTCACTAAATGATGACTCTGCTATCAGGGAGAATGGAATATCTCCGAGGATATTAAAAGAGGGGACTAATACATTCAATACCTCTAAGTAGACATGATGGGTTTCGAGAACAAAAGCCAGTCCTGTCTTCTCTCTCTTATCAGTATGTTGGACCTCCCAGGGGCCTTTGCAGACATACCAGATTATCCTAATTTATACATAAAAGTGAAGAAGATGAAAACTAAGTCTGGATGTCAGTTGGGATCTACAGTGAAAAAAGCAGAATAGGAATTATGTGCATCAAGCAGTGAAAGTGTGACTGTAATCACACAAACAGAAAAAAATATACTCTCTGAAAACAACATTTAATCCTGGTTTTAAGATCTATGTGAGTTAAATAGGATTTTTTTGCTCTGCTTTCACTTGTATGCAACACTTTTTCACAGAGTATTTCAACATCCTGATATACCAAGCTAATCATTATTTTCGAAAAAAAACAAACAAAAACAGAACATCCAAAACCCAGTTGTTAAGATGCCTAATTTTAAGTCCTTGGATTCAACTTCCAAGATGTAGACTTGCATGAAAACATAATAGATTATTAACCAAGAATTTACAATCTCATGTCTTGGGCCATTCCACCATAAGTTGAAGAAAGTGCCCATTTTTCAGTATTACAACCTCATTCAGATTTTTTTCTCAAAATCCTTGTGATCACTTGTACAAAGACTGGTTAGTATAGATCTGATATTCTCATGCCATATCCATACTCGCTGTATTTTGCATGTCTGATGTCAGAGCACATGCAAAGATGGATATGTTTTACTGTAAATCAAAGCTGCCAGTGAGTGATTACACACACAGGAGAGGCATCAATGGCCAAAGTTTCTCATAGCATGACCTATGACCACACTTCCCACATCACCCAACAGCTTTTTTTAATCCTGTGACTCATTTTTACTGTATGATACAGACAGACCTGACATGTCTCTTTCTTCTCAGAGTTTAGTACTAATGGAATCCAAAGACTTGAAAGTCTTGTGTGTTCACTGAGAAGCAAAAGTGTAGATCCTCCAGAACTGACCCCTGAAGGTGAGATCAGGGTTATCTATAGCAGATATTTAACTTTTTATGACCAGAAAGTGCTGAGGCAAGACATGGTTTTCCTAATTAGGATGGGTGATTCTTCAGTAGTGTGAGATTAAGTCTTTTGTAATAACAAGGACTGCAGTCATTCCTCTTTTCAAGGACAAGGAAGTGAAGACATGGTATAATAAAGAACCTCCCTCCAAAGCATGCCAAGGTACTTAACAGATATCCCCAGTCAAGTTAAAACTCTTAAATTACAAATGCCACCTTTTTCATAAACCAAAGCTTTTCCATAGAAGAAAATGGCACCAAGCTACATAAACAAGCAGCTCTAAATTTTTTTATTACTTAACCAATTTCTTCCATGGCTAAAAGCAACCAACCTACAGATATGAAGTAAGAGGTTACAATTACTAAGAAGAAATCATGGTCTTACATCCACTGTTTAATTAAAAGACACACAGAGAAAAGGGTAATCTCCATTTACAGCTTCTCCTTTAAAACACTGAGGAATTGTGGGGTGCTGCAGAAGTAGCATTGCTGCTTGAAGGAGTCCTTGTCATCTGATCTGCACTGACTGGTACATGTTTGAGTAGATCTATGCAGCATCCTAAGAGCAGATGCTTGTGGGCTGGTGTTACACCATTACATAAACCAACTGTAAAATTGATTTTAGTGTGTAACTCGAATATAGGACAGCTTCTTCTTGCAGAAGGCTTATTCCACTGTATTGAGTGATTTATCAGTTAAAAAAGCACCAATGTGTTTACCAAAATCATCAAGTACTAGAATGATCCAAGAATTCAACCCCACCACAAAGTAACTAAACCAACCAGGCCGGTCATTTGTATCTGTGTCACAGGATGGATTCTGTCAAAAGATAGCACCACCTTTAGCACCCAGATGTGCAGTTCCAAACATAGTTACTTTCAACTCCTGGAATATATAGTTTTACAGCTCCTTCATGGAGCTTCTGCAAGTCTCACACATTAATTTTCTGTCTACTAAGGACAGTGCATATTCTGGTACAAATAAATGCCACAGACCTAGGTTTTGTACTTCATATGGGATTCAGTCTGAGTTTTCCCTCTCTTTACATGAGATAGTCTACCTTTTTATTGCTGAAGTATATGTCTCCAGTGTTTTGTTGTCCTCACTGTTAAAAATGTCATGCTGTATGTAGAATCAATACATTCAGCTTTTGTTTCAAGCCTTTTCATCTCATTATGCCTTTTTATGCTAAATTAAATAACTTTCTAATGCTAAATTAACTTTCTATTAGCAGAAATTTCCTGTTTTGAAACTTTGAGCAAGCTGTATCATATCCGTCTTCTGCACAAATAAAAACAAAACACCTCGAGCTCCTTAATTTTCATGTCATCAGCAATATTGTTAGCTCTTGCATGGTTCCTATGCATTTTCATACATGACCTAGAACATGTGCTCAGCTTCTTTCAATTATCAAAACCAGAGCTACACAACATCTTGGTTATGCTTTCTTTAATACAATGCAAAAAAGTATATGGCATTTTATTATTTCTTATATTCAGTATAGTTTTTTAATACGTGTATGTAACACCTCATTATTACCATAACAAACTGGGAAATCACACTGTTCATGGTTTTTGAGACTTCTCCATTGCTCTGCGAAAACTAAGAGTCCCTCTATCAACCTTCATTCTGTCAGCTGCCTGTAGTTGGGCTCACTAAATTCCTTCAACAGGTCCTGTAACCTAATTCTACCTTTATGGCCTTCCACTTCCTGTAGATTCACTGGGCACTGCTACATGAAAAAGTAACTCTTAGTGGGTTTTAATTTAAACACAGGATTCAGTTTGACAATGAGCTCCTTTGAACCCTTTTGGCATCAAATAAGCATGAGATTTTGGTCTACTATGATCTGTGTCTTGATTATTTTTCTTGACATATATTTCTCTGCACAGGCATACAGATAATGAAGAGTTCATCTCAGGAACAGTTAAATATCCATTATCATCTATACTTGCTGAAAAACTTGCTTTTGGTAATTTTGAACTCCTTCGGGTTAAAGCTTATAGAAAGCTTGCATTTAATGGCAAGTCCATATGTATGCAGACTACAGTCAGACAGCTGAATGGATCCTATGAAAAATATGACCATTTATTCAAGTAAAATGTACATTTACATCCACACTATTCACAATTTTTTTTATTCCTATGAATTTAGAAGCTATTTTATTTCCCAAAGTATCTGCAGATACCTTAAGAGTTAGCAAAACTCTTGGACTACATATTTTCATCTCTTCTGAATCAGACTGCCTTTCAAGGTCCTTGTAATTTTGGGAATCATCTGTTCCAGAAACAGAATACAAATACAATCACCATGTAACTGAACTCAACCAACCCTAAGCCTGAAGTAGTAAATTGTGAAAAGCAGTTACTCAGAGTAATGACTCCAGCAATGTTCTGCTAATAACATAGAATCACAAAATCACAGATTGGTTTGGGTTGGAAGGAATCTTACAGATCATCTAGTTCACATGTAGCTGAATAATTTCATTTCCATTAGTGAAGCATCAATAATTTTCACTTTTCTTTTGTATATACATATATATATACATACACTTAAAATGATTAACAGAAACTTCCTAGCTTTAAATTCACTTCCAAAAGAGAAACCATTTAGTTACTCCTCTCTAAAAGCTCCACACTGCCAGACAGCTACCCTGAAAGATCTGTATTTTGAGGTCATACTTCATGCAGTAGTAAAAAACATTATAATGTTGCATTTACAGCAGCTTCCTTTTTTTTCCCCAGGTAGTCATAAACCTCTGCAAGTTCACTGACACACACACAGACAAAATCGAGAAAGGCAACCATGAGTGAAAACTGAAATCTATAGATGTGAGTAACGAATACAATTGATTATATTCACAGAGGCTAATGAGTCAGAGAAGTTTACAAATGCAGACACAAGCTCAGTCAAAGGCATGAGAAATATGGCAACAGAAGGAGGAACATATCTGTAAAGCTTGTTTATAAACATATCTGGTAAAAAGCTACAGAGGGAATAAGCTGGGACGGAATAATACTCTTAAGAGCCTTAATGGACTGGAGTGTATGGAAAACTAAACAGAAATAAATGAGAGGGCTGTGTATTCTAAAGCCAGAAAATCGCTTGAATATAACCAAGATCCTGAGCAACAACAAATAGAGATATAGATTAAAAAAAATTGATAACACAACTGCATTTTATTCAATTTACTGCCATTCAGGAGGACTAAGCAAATCACACCATTTGCTGCCCATCTGTGGTTACATGGTAGTCTAACATGTTCTCTCTTACCAAAGAAACCAAGCAGCTAGCTTTAACCCAGCCACTTGAATTTTCTTTGTCCCTCTCAGCCTTCAGATATTAATATTTAACCCAGTATTTGTTCCATACACATGGAACATCCAGAACACACATAACAGGTGCAGGTTATCACACGTGCAGTCACTGGTGACAAATGCATCCATCTACAATGATTTAATACTAAAACCAACTGGATTTAAAATTTAAGCATGAATGTTGTGTTACTATTCGTTTTCCCTGTTTGTATACTCTAGCACTGAATTTGCTGATAGAGAAGGTTTAAGGAAGTTTTGTTAGTGCTCTCCAAGCAAAAACGGAAGACTATCTATATAAGCTCTACATAAGGACAAAACTTCAGATTTCTCATATTTTCCTACAGTAGAGATTTTTTGAAGTGGTCATTGAATTTTTAGCAATTAATAACAGTGATCACAAGACCACAGATTTTTCCATAGCTGTCAGTTAGGAAGAACAATTGGTGACAACAGAAGATGGAGAATGAAAAGTGATCACATAATAAGTCTTTTTAAAAAAAGTCAAATTAAATACAACTAAAAATAATTTTCCCCAAATACTAATTCCACCTCTAGTTGCTCTGGAAAAGTTACACAAGTAAATTAATACCTTAGACCTTCATCCATATCATGACAGAGCTTGAGATACACACTGCACTTAGCCACTGCTGCAAATCCTCAAAGCAAGACTGCATGTTTTCCCAAATCTTGCTTCCAGCCCCAACCACCAGACTAGGAAGGTGATGAAGGTCTTATGGCAAATTATGGAGTCTACAGGAGACAAGAGGGGATGACTAAATAATTCTCCCTCTTACCTGAAATTGTTTCACTGTTTTGGCTGATACAGTGAGGGGAAAGAAAAACTTCTTTGTTAAATAGTGATAGGATAATTAACAGTTGTCCCAATTACATCTGGCCAATGTTCATGCCAGGTATTTCACAGCAATGAATCCCACACAACTCTAGTTCTGTGCCTCATGAGCAGTTACAGAGTTTTAAGACAAATGTTGCCTTGCACACTGTTGTGTTACTCGCAATTTGGTCAAAGCAGAAGAGATTAGGAGCACATACATGACCACTTTTCACAGGAAATTTTGTGCTCAGTCCTGCAACAAGAATGCCCTAGATTTTACTCTTCATCAGGTGGTAAGACCCTCCCAAAACTACTTTGCTTAGTCTTATCAACAAATCAACACTGAACAGAAAGAGTGAATATTTTCTACTGAAACGGTGAGACAATTCTATACTTCTTCAAAAAATCATGAGCATCTTAACAAGGCATGCAAAAAGTCTTTTAAACAGAAAACAAATGCTTTCTATAGTGAACCTCTTTTCTTTCAAAGTGAAATTTACAACTACCTGCTAAAACAACAGAATTATCCCAGAATGAATTTTAAGAAATTCAGTCCCTGAAAATCTTCAGACTACTAGCTATTAAGACAGTTAAAAAGTTATAAAATTGATCATCCATTACAGATCATTAGCAGAGCTTGTATTCTGATTCACATATTTACTGTACAAAGTCAACTTTATAAATAAAATGCAATAATCAATCTGTTAAGTTTTCTGATTGTACTGGAATAAGCAGCAACGTATCCTGTGCAAATACAGTCCTGAGGCACAAAAGTGGACTGTTTCATGATGCATTTTTATTCTTATTCAGTAATATGTCAGAAAATTGCCAAGCATAACATCACCGAACACTTGCTTTTAACTAAGAGTTCTAAGGATACTTATGTATATCATTAGAGAGTTATATTATGCAAGGGCACTTGGATCAAAAAAATTGCACCAATACACAGGCATTGAGAAAGATGGCACCTCATCTTGACTCAGTGCTAAGCAGTTTAGAGATTAATTTGCTTGATTGTTTGAACACTTCCATTATTCCCAGGAATGTGCTCTGTAACATCAATAGGCCAAAAGAAATACTTTAAAAGACTTTCATTCAAACATTTCACTGTTTATCCAACCACAAGATAATACAGATGCTGAGGTCATACACTATGTTCCTTTTAGGCAGGGCAGTGCTGTTTGATTTAGTAAATAATTTCATAACTTAACAGGAAACTGCTCACAGCTTGTTATTCAGTTGATGAGCAATTCCTCAAATTCATCCAGTGCATCAGCTCTATTATCATCTGTTTAGTATTGGATGATTCCAGGAGGTCTCTGGTACACACGGAAAATATTTCACATCCAAAAACTTATTAAATGGATGTTCAATATGTTAAGCCAGGCAGTAATTTCATTCCTGCCCCAGAAAAACAGACAAATGACATTTCTATAAATTTCAGTTAAGCTATATTAATATTGAGCATTTTTGCCAATCAATATACTTATTTTTAACTCTTAATAAAGAAAGATGTTAGTCTAGAATTTCATTTGTTAAGCAAGAATGGTAGTGTAAAATACACAGGAATACATACTATCAATAGAAACCAAAACTAGCAATGAAGTTACTCAAGTCTGAATAAATAAAATTAGAAAAAAATAATTTAATTGCAGTAAATTTAATTTAGCATTTGACAAATTTCAGTGAATCATCTGGTGGGTTTTATTCTTAGGTTTAGTTCAATATAATTGACATTATAAATGTGCCTATGTTGAAAGGCATTCCAAATATCAGTCAACCTTAAATAGTCTTATCTTCTACTATTGTAAAACTTCTATTTTTTAAGAAAAGTTTTCAGCAGCAAATTACATGGAAGAGACTAATTTTTTTTCCTAATGCAAGATAGACTTTAAATGGTAGCTACATTTATCATTTTTATAACTCGTCTGAGCAACAACTAGCCCAGAATTCTATCAGATTTTGAAATAAAGTACCACATAGACCACATTTAATCATCCCTTCCCTTCAAAACACATGAACTACGTAACCAGCATCTAGTGAAATTATATTTCAGGAAGCCTTTTGGGTGTAAAGCCTTTTGTATGTTATGATTTTACCACTTTAAACAGACACTTTTAGATTGTGTTACACAAACCACGTTCATGTTTGATGTCAGCTGCAATAAGTATTTATGTTTTATTCAAATTAAAATTTATAATCACATTAGTTAACATGGGTTAAAACATGAGTAATGGTTTGAAAGTGTAGTTGGTGAATACTGAATAACTTCCAAGGAGCATTTGCATTTTAAGAAAAGGCCAACTACTTCTGGGAATAAACAAGGACAGAGCAGAAATCTCTCAGGATCCCAGCTTTTCCATGCCAGTTACTGAAAGTCTGTATGTTTCAGTGAAGCTGGAGACTCTGTTTCAGAACTTAGCATACTAATATGGCATTATTTCAGAATAACCCAATTCTTGTTGGACAAGACTCAAAAGGGATCAAAATTACTTGTACATTTCCTTGGCAATTCATATTAAAAAGGCTAAGAGCTCTGTCTCCCTTCAAAGGATTATTCTTTGCAGAACTGGAGGGAACTGAAACACTGCCACAGCTGAAGTGTGTCTGTCATTCTGAGACTCTGCCAGGTAACTCACAGTGAGAGGGTGCTAGTGGCGGTGGTGGCTTCCAATAATCCAAATCCTTCTCTGCAGAATGAAGAGACCTGCAGCAAAACCCAGGCAGACGAAGCAAGACATGTTGCAGCCCATCCATAATGCCTAGTGGAGAAGTCCCTATAATAATTCTAATTATTAAGCTAGGTTTCATCTAGGGAGGGATAGCTTTTCCAGTCTAAACAGAACCCTAAGAGGAATCTATCATACATGCAGCATGAGCAAATGTAGAGAGAGAACTGAAGCAAAACAAGAAGAAATCCAGCTTCACAGCACAGACACAATATTGCATTGGTTTCTTTCCACACCGATTTTCAGAAGCTGGAGATACTACTCATATGGCCATATTGAAATTTTATCATATAAACTATAGGAAGAATAAGAAAGAGAGACTAGTGAAAGCCTTTGACCCTCACTAACATGAAAGTCAAAACAAAAATCTTCTTAGAGAGGTTAAACGTGGAGGTAGTCAGCTTTTATTCTTTTAAACCCTTATAAACACTACTGAACATTCAGTGACATAAAAGCTACATCAATTCTCTTCCATCCCACAAACAATAATCACAAAAATCACCTTTCTGTAATCCTATATTTCTTTCAAGACTTGAAACACAGATTAAAATACAAAGATCACCTCTGCATGGGCACTGTTCCAGCACCTCTAAATTTTTTTTTCACTAATGCAAATTGACTAATCTAAGCAGGAAAAAAGTAAAGCTTGTTTTTTTCCTCCAGGTACTGGTTTTTTTCAAATTCAAAACTAACATTTAGATTAATTTTAAGGTAGATAAAAATGTAAATACAAAAGGTTGATAAGGAGCAGTCTAGGGTAAGAGAGTTATTTATCTCCATTTCACTTCAATGCACATAAACATCACATCGTTAGGAATGTCTGTCTATGAAAAAACTAAGGTGACTCTGAATTTGGAAGCTGGACTGCCCACTTGCAGTTGTTGCCCCCCACTCTGTGGCTTAATTTATCAAAACAAGCAGGAGTTTTCCAATACTTGAAGTTCAAGAGTCTATCAATTTTCAAAATGAATATATATTTACTAGGGAATGCTCTGTGGAACATGACCACAATATATTTGCTAAATCAAATTAGGAAAGACAAGTGAATGCACCCACACAAACATACTGGGATAGAGAAAAATGTTTAAAAGAGAGGGGAGAAATATGAAGATAGCAAGGAAAGAATATAATAGATCATTGCTTGCAAGAGGCAGAAGAACAAGATCATTCCACTGAATCGGCAAAGGACCATTATCAGAACTTTGTAATGCAAAAAATATTTTACAATTATGGAACGGCAGTGAAACAAAAAGTTTGCTTTCAGACATACTCCAAGTGTGTAGAAAAAAACCCACCAAAATGCAACAAAAAAACCCTAATCAAAAATAACATGCCCAGTTTTCTTGAACTCAGACTTCTCGTGTTGTGATTTTAAGACTTTGGAAGGATGCTGAACTTTGAAAGAGTAGGTAAACAGATTTAGAGTTTAGGTTTGCACAAGGAAATGCCAGTATCTGTATAGATAATGCAGGAGCTCTATGAGGTCTTCTGAGAATACTGATGTATTAGAACAAGATGTACTCACAGCTACTGAGAATGCTTGGAGGCTTTCTTGTCCAAATTTGCTGATGGATCTCTCTTAAATATGAGATATAGTAACATCCTAATACCTGATAAAAATGTTAGGCTGTAGCTTGGATAAAGTTACATAGTTACATACATGCCAAACTGACCATGTTTAAAGGCAAATGTTTATTCTTGCTGAGTGTCTCTGCTCCTCTCTGACAGACGGGCATCTGTCTTGAAACTCACAGGTTTCTACAACTGCTTTCCTGCAAGTTATCATTATGTAGAACATGTCTATTCGATATCTAGACACATTTTTCCACAAGAACATGAAAAACACAAAAGAAGTCCTCTACTGTTGCACCCCACAGTGAAATTTTTTTTCTAGATATTTGGCAGTGAGTTCAGCTCTATATACATAAGAGAGGTTAATTCCTAAACCAGGCCTTTGCTATCCTACTCAGTGTTCCACTTTTCTTGTGGCTTGATTTTAATTTTGCCTGGTTTAAACCAGTCAGCTTTTGAGAAGGAGCTCTAGCTCTGCCTTATCAACAAACATTTCCTGTGGTGATCCTGCCAAGAATAAGAGAACCATAAATTCACCATACCAAAGCTTCTTCTGGGACTAAGATCTGCCTTTCCCTGATTACAAAGAGTTAGATGGCATTGGTTGCTCACTGTGATTTCTATGAGCCCCTAACAAAACCACGATTGCTTCTTTTCAAATTAAGGCATGCACACCAAAGCAGATTTTAAATACAAATCACAAACACATTTATATTTCCCACAGCCTATTCTAATCTCTAGTATCCATACTCATTGCATGCTAATAATCTGTCAGACTTATTATTAATGGTACTGTGAACTGATAGAGTATAAAATTTTAAGTGATCCCTCTGACATGAAAAAAGAACAGATTCAACAATATTTATCAAATAGCAATTAACATGTCTGGTTTATCTATCTAATACTCAAGCATATACTACAGGTTTCACACATTTTTATTCTGAAAATCAGTAACACAAGGAAGTGAATTCAATAAAGACAATAGAAAAGGTTGTGTACACGCTTTAGGAGGATTGGTTTTTGAGCCAAGAATCCATATCACGTTAGAACCCAGGGTTACAAGTCAAACTGCTCTTTTTCTTCACTACCTAATGACAGTAAACATTTGTGATTTTCTTTCATTTTCTCCAAATTACATCTCTGCAGTGAGGGTGCCTACAATCTACCTGCTACTCCAATCACTACTGAGATGATTTTGTTTCATCTGGAAACTACAAGCACTTCTTCTGTTCACTGAATATACACACTACACAGTATTTTTCTGCTTTATTTGTTTATTAATTAATAGGATGTTGGAATAAAATGCAATAAGAAACTAATTTACAATGCTAAATTTGATATTTCCTCTATCCTGTATACTCTGCCCCATCTTTACTACAGTCTATGGTGGCTGAAAGGGGAAAATTTTTGATACCTAGAAGTTCAGGGGAAGGGTTTTTTTGTAGTTGTTGCTGTTCCTTCTGGGTTTGGGAAGAGATTGTTTTAAGTTACACAGGTCATACCCCAAGTTTCTGTCAACTACAAGATATTCATGTTTGTGGATGACCAATGCATTATGCACATCCTGCTTACCTAAGAGAGTCCAGAAAAATGGCAACAACTTTAATGCCCTCTACTGTGATGTTTTTAAAACTCTGTTTCCTGCAATGAAAACTATTTTTGGAAACAAAAGACTCAAATATTTGTGCCGCAAATCATATCCCCAGCAATAGTTATCCTAGCACAATGCAAATGCCACTGCTGGACCCTGGTTTCAGCGCTCTGCAACCTGTCAAAGAGAAGAAATTATTCAAATTCTTCAAATAAGGAGATGGTGAAGAGCAAAGTGACTGTAATTGTTTACTAGGAAAGGCCTAGTAGAAATACTGGTGAAAAAGCATAAATCAGGGCAGATACTTTGTTGTTTTAAGCCTTGTTTGAGTGAGATATCACAAATTCCAATCTCTGCACTAAGGCATTTTGCATATCAAAGTGTCCTGCATTAATTTAGGTATGTTTTGACACTTTTTTCCAAGACAGATTATGAAACCTGAACTAGATTCATTCTTGATTTTCCAAGACTCACTCACTTCTTCTAGAGCTGAATCTATTTCAGACCACTGTGGTATTATAAAAAGCACAAGTAGTCAATTATTGATGGTCTAACCAACGCTCTTACTATAGCATCCTTTCATCATTAACCCTCTTCTATTACCAGTTCCAATTTATAAATATCCTAGAATTGCTAGATTAGTATTAAAAAAACCTGTAAGAAAGTCAAAACAAAACAAAGCAACCCCTATAAAAAAGATTACTCTGGCTGAAATTAAATTTTTAAAACTAAAATATTCTGATAGTGAATGGATAAAACCCAGATCTTCTTGGTTGTTGGAGCATGAAAATATCTATTCCAACCTCTTGTATTAGCCCAATGAATGCAATACTCTCTGTTTAACAAAAGCCTGTCTTCCAGAAAGGCAATAAAGTTTTAGATTTCAAGAAATGAAGACTCTATGACTTTCCTTGGTAATTCATTTCAAAGACTAAGAACACATATTCCTAAAAATACTAGGGCAATTAGTCAGACTTTAATTTCAAGCCACTAATATATTTCTCTGCTAGTGTAGGAAATCTTTTAATCCTGTGAAAGGACATGTACACAGCAGTTAAATCATCATTCAGTTCTCTTTTTAATAAACTAAACAGGCTGAAATCTTCAAGTCTCTCATTATAAGATACTTCTTCCAGCCAAATAATTTTTGTGTCTCTTCTGTAAATCTACTAAGATTTCTACAGTTGTCTTTCACATTTCCAAAAAGACAAGGCAGCAAAAAAAGAGAGAAAACAGTAAACGTTTCCCTAATAAGAACTACATTCTGGTTATCTACCTCAATCTAGATTTCAATCTAGATCTGGTTATATATATCTCTACTTTAAGAAATAACTCAACTACCAGTGCAGAATTAAACTACTAATGCAGCAGTCAGCTGTTAAACTCAGTGACATTACCCCACTCTCCTGTTGGCAAGGCAATCAACCAATTATCTAAAAAATAACCCCTACAAATAAGGAGCAGAGCCGTAAGTAGGGAGGTATATCACACAATCACTTCTCAAAAAAATAAGACATGCATTCTGATTCTTCATGGGAAATAAATCTAAGTCGCCACTGCTTCATGAGAAGACAGCAGTGTCCATGGATGTGAAGCAATGTAGTGGTCTCCCAGTACTGTCATCATTAAGTCCTGGAGCAGCGAGCACACCCTAGGATCAGAAAAAGTAAATACAAATTCTTCCTCCTTGCACCCTCTTTCCTGGTAAAGATTAGCCTGAACCATGGTGTTGTATGGGAGGTACGAAGTCTACCTGCTGCTACTCACAAAAGTAATAGAGTTTCTAGGATGTTTGGGGAGCTACCTATCTGACTTGTGTGCTTCCTAACTAGGGAGGCTGCCAGAAAAGTGATGATCTGTAGCCAGTTGGTACAATCAAAGTCTCTGATATTGTGCACCAGGGAGGGAGAGACTGCCAGATAAATTTTGAGGACATTTTGGGGACATTTCCTTTCAGGCAATGGATTTTTCAATGTTAATTATTTTGCCGTCTCTTCCACTTCTCCCCAGCCCTGGCTTCTAATGCAACATGTAATTTAAAAGACAGGCAGACCTCTCTGATTCACAGGCTATTCTTGTGCACTCTTTGGATCAAAATAATAGTTATCTCAGCTGTCTGACTTTGATCATATGCAGAACTGGACTTTTACCTAGAGAAAAATCCCTGTATCATCTCTAGAGTGAGTGTAAAAAAAAATATTTACCCAGTCATAAAGCAAGTTCTCAGAGAATGCTCATTAGCTATAAAATTACTCTACTAGTCACATATATCAACTAAATTGACTGGTGGCATCACTGAAGGTATTGTATTCAACCTATAAAGTAAAGCACCAAGAAGTTGAGGAATGTTTCCTCAGCTCTAATAGGACTTCTCATTTTAAGGGTTAATCTGTATGAAGAACATGAATGGGATTGTAGTTTAGAACTTCAGTTTTTTCTGATTGCTGAGAAAGAAAGAAACAGAGAAAACACACAAGCACTATTGTATCATTAGAAAATTACACTAAATTTCTTTTTGTTTCAAAGAAAGCACTAAACATCTTGAAATAAACGTTTTGCTATCCACTAAAAAAAGAAATATATCCTAAGCACAACATGCAATTTTTCAAGAAGTGAAGCATTACTAACCTTTAACAACTGTGATTGATTTTTCATAGACACAAAGTTCTTACCTTGTGCAGCTAACTTTCTGGCTTTCACTAACAATTTATGATAGTATATAAAATAAGAGAGAAATAATTTACTGGACTCCAGACAAAATGCGTTTGATTATCCAACTATGTAAGCTGCACTAAAAAAAAAAATTAAATCTGAGGAAAATTTCAGGTGGACAAAAAACCCCACAGATCTTGTCAGGTAGGCAATAGACCTGATCTTTTGAAATTAGAGCATTTTTTTTGTAATCCTCATTATCACCACCTGTCATACAGCATGAAAGCATGACTGTATTCTGCAAGTCAATGTAATTTAGTTGTTGATCAGCATAAATACAGCAGTCAGAAAAGAATGAAAAACTTTTTTCATAATATACATTTCATTTGTCTGCTTTTTGGAAAAAAAGGGGGGGAAAATGGAGTGTGGTGATGCAGAAAGATCACTTTTTCAGACTAAAACACTCTTAACCCAATAACTAGTCCTTTTAATAACTTATGAAAAATTTGAACATTTGAAATGACACAGGTAAGAAAGCTTGTTACCTCACACTTGAATTAGCTCCCCAAGCTTTGATGTCTGATACAGAATCTGATCCAGAATCAGTGCATAATAAAAAGGTCACTGAAGCAGAAATCAACACAATCTGTGAAGACCAGGCTTTGTGACAAATACTGCTATACTAAGACTAATTTGTTTAGAAGTCTGAAACTGTAGGGAATGCAGGACAAGTTTGAAGACAGTTTTGTAATCATGAAAGATAAGGAAGAGCAGGAGTTCTTCAGGCCACATGTTCCTTAAGCAAGAAGATAAGGGAGCAGAAGAAGGTAGCCACTGAGTAAGAAGAAAAGACCTATTGAATTATGCAGAGCTACTCGAGCCTGCAGTACAGCAAGGCTTATATTTGTGGAAAATACAAAGCACTGCTTCACACATTTCCCCAGAGTGGAGGGAGACAGCACAACACAGCCCTGACTCGGCGTGTCCTGCCGATTTCCCATCCTGACCACAGGAGAAATTCTGCCCCTTGGCCCTGCTCCTTTCTCCCCAGCTGGGTGACCTCCAGGGTGCCCCAAGGGCTCAGAATCACCAACATCAGCTCTTCTGGAGGCCCAAACCAAAACATGGGAAAGGATAAAAACTCAGACGTGTTGGGAGTGAGGCAGCTCCAAATATGAGTAAGCATGAAGAAACCTCTTCTTTGGCACTCACAAAAGGTCTCTTCTTGGTCTTCCACCAGGGCCACCTGTACACCAAGCTACTGGGAGTGCTGTTTCCCACTCCCTACTCTTCCTTCCCCCACAGCTGGAAACTTCACTGGTCTGAGAAGATGCTACAGCAAACAGGGATATAACCTTCCTCCCAGGGATCCAGACAGCCAGCAAAGGATGCAGATGGACTCACTGTAAGGTAAATGGAAGACCTCTCTTTCAGCTGTTCAATCTAATTCATAATTTTTGTGATTTGGCATCTGGAAGAAACTTGGGGAAGCATGTAAGACATTTTTTATATTTTTAGTTATGTCAGGCAATAATATGTCTGATATTTTTTATAGTATTGCCCAATTCCCATGATTAATAAGCTGTTTTTAAAGATGTATAGCTATATAGCAATTTATTGTTTTCATTGGCTTTAACGAAGAGTGATGAAGTAAAGCTGTGCAGACAGTTTTATGTAATATCTAGTATATATAAATATGCTTTAAAGCATGTTATACGTTATTACTATACTATTTTGATATCTTTATTTTATTTCATAGGCTCAGAAAGACTTAGATTGACTAAATACATGTATTCTCAAAGAACACCTCAGGTATTTATTTTATATTACTAAAAATTGGGATTTTTTTCCTGACCTCCATATTTTGAGGTTTGGGGTTTTTTTCAACTGGATAATTTTTTACAGAAAGTTATCTTCTACCCTTCACAAATTATCCATCTGGAAGTAAAGCAGGAGATTTTATCAAATTCTACAGATAACTCTTTACTCTGAATTCTCCTTACATACATTTAGATTTGAAAGTATCAAACCATCTGTCTTATTCTATATGCAGAACACTTATGTATACACACACAAATATAAATACAGCACATATGTATAAATAAAATACAAGCATACACTTATGTGTGTATACCACGTTAGAAACTCCACTTTTCAGTGACAAATGCTTTGTGGCCAGATTCCTAAGAAAGGCTTATTCCCTTTGAGGTATCTGTGAGGTATCAAAAACTATGGAAATTACACATAGTATGCTACATAAACAAAGTAGCTAAACCAGCAATATTTCAAAAATTCAAAATTACTTTCAAAAGATATGTAAATCTGCAAAGGAAAATACAGTGATTGTTTATTGCTACATATCAGTTGTGATTGGTTTGTGGTCTGCAGCAGTAATTTATAAGTTAATTAGTTAGAAATTTTAAATGGTTGCTACTATTGCTATTTGTACCTTAAAATGTGGAATATCTTGTAACTTATATAATCAGAAAATATTCATGTGGTTCCGTAACTGAATAAATATTACTTATTAAAATCGCAAAGGCTGTAATTTATCTTTCACCATCAACTTGTAATTCCCTTTTATTTCAGTTTCAGTAAAATAGTTCATTCACTGTGCTTATTTGTTCAGAACGAAAAAGCGATAATTAAACAGAAGCTATTCTTACACTGTGTGAAAACTTCCATGGATTCCTAAATGAGAAGTGGAAAGAATGCAGCAGAGAGAAGAGGAAAACAGAGTATTCAGACATTTGTACACCACAGAGCAAAGTAAGGTTACATAATGAGAAGCTACAGAAAATAGTCTAGTTTCCCTTTAGGCCTAGCCTCCCTAAAAAACATTAGCCCTACTAATTATGGAAATGTCAATCAGTATCTTTCTGCAGCTCTAGGCTGAAGTCTGAAGGAATTCTGCTGATTATTATTGTTTCCTAGCCTGGCTCCAAAAGTCATATACTGATGTGTTTGAGGGGGTTACCTTTTCAGAAGTGTTAGAACACTATTATATATATTAAATGATCTTTGAAAATATTTAAAATCCATGAACTACACAGATATCTTTGAGCTGTTATTGAAAATCATTCACTTCGCCCTATTTAAGGACATTAGTGTCCAGTCTGGACACCGCTCTCCAATCTGAAGAATGCAGCATTGATAAAATAAACATACGATACTTCCATTCTTTATGAGGTCCATACCAAAAATCTCCATTTAACTGTGCAAAGTACTCCAGCCTGACCACCCTTCCTTTCTCCTAGCCATTGGTTAAATCACAGCAGCTGCATGCTCTACAGGCCTATACACTTCTGCCAAAATTAGAGCCCTCCCTGCACACTACCCACTTTCTCATCCTGTACTGTCCCTGCAGGAGACTCATCCTGTTTAGCCATGCACCAGGACTCTCTACATGGGTCACATGTAGAGCAGAGCTGTCAAGCTGAGACCTCACATGCTAACTTGCTCCTCCAAAATTGGTATTGAAACCTAGGCCCTACAACTGCCCATTCCATTTTCTCATGGATTGCTGTTTGAAAGATGTTTCTTCTTCAGTTCCAGAAACAAAACTAAAACCCATCCAGCCTGGAAAAAATCTCCAGGTAAGTAAAACAAACCCAGCTTGTTCGCTGCTGCATCTGGCACATAGTCAATGTCTGCTCAGCGAGTGAAGACACTGACTCAGTCGCATTTATTCTTTAGCAGAGGACAAATTAAGACCACGGAACACTTAAAGCTTTCAGATAGCTTAAGTGAGGCTGCACGATGCATAGTGCTTGTATAGGCACCCCCAGAGACACAAAGTTTACTTTGAAAAATGTCAATGTCACTCTTAATAACTGCAAAGCTGTAGAACTCACTAAAATGGTCTTTCATTGTGTTTCATCTGACTCACCCTGCAGTAAGTTTTCTGTGCTGCTTCTCTGCAGATGCAGTAGTCACTGGATTTTTCAGAGACCACTTTCATACCTCTGGAGACTCAGTATTCAAGTAGCAGAATTCATATTATGAAAGTGGCTCTACAGTGCTGATGTGGTCACCTTCCTTTATGAACTAAGATCTTGGAAATCTGTGGGGAAACCAATAATGCAAATTCTGGTAAAAGCTGGATTGCACAAAATACTGAGAAACAATCAGGGGTAAAACGAAACTAGACCACATCACATTATATAGACAATGTGTGTGCATTTGCCTGAACCAGGTAAAAGTAGAGTGACCAGAATGCTGATCAAAGAATCTCAAAAAGGAGAAAGGAATACTCCTCAACCTGAAGAGCAATCAGGGATAAACAATACCTGGTCTATGAAATTCTGTTTCTGAACTAATGACCCTCCGGACAGATATGTACACGTATCTTGCTAGTGTAGAGAATAATTTTACAGTGAAAATTCTTCCATTTACATCCTTGAGACCTTAGAAACAAGATAGAAGTACAAAGAGAACAACCAGAAAATCCTAAAGGAGAATAAAGAAAGCCAAAAGATGTCTAAGAAATCCATGAATGCACAATAGTTCATTTATCAAAATATAGCTAACATTGTCTAAGGGGTTTTTTTTCCCTCTTGCAGCATGTGGAGACAGAAACTAACTTGAGGCAGTAACCATGAAAAACTAAACTGTGTTGATAGCCTGGAGAAAACCAACAAAATAAACACTGTCTTTGTTCTGGTTTTCAGATCCCACTCCAAAAACTAAAACAGGCTTTGAAAAAAGGCAATCTCACTATATACCTCCTTAATCCCTTTTCAGTTGTTGCCAAATCCCTGGAAGGAAAAAACCACCCCTTGGGATTACATATATACACATATACATGCATACACACATGCACTATATATATATAT
>VXAU01000315.1:147213-195264 GCA_013399695.1 Formicarius rufipectus | reverse complement strand
TATATATATGCACCTAAATCTACATATTTGTACTTAGATACAGATGAAAACATAGAATCCTTCATAGAATGGCTTGAGTTGGAAAGGACCTCAAAGATTATCTGGTCCCACCCCCCCTGCCATGGGTAGCGACACCTTCCACTGGACCCAGTTGCTCAAAGCCTCATCCAACCTAGCCAAGAACACTTCCAGGGATGGGGCATCTGCAGCTTCTCTGGGCAATCTGTTGCAGTTTCTCACCACCCTCACAGTAAAGATTTTCTTCCTAGTATCTAATCCAAATCTCTTCTGGTTTCCTTTAAAACTGTCCCCCCTTTTCCTGTCACCATCTGTCTGTGTATAAAGTCACTCTTCTTTTTATAAGCCCCCTTTAAGTACCGGAAGGCTACAATGAGGTCTCCACAGAGCCACCTTTTCTACAGGTTGAACAACCTCAGCTCTCTCAGCCTGTTTTCATAGGAGAAGTGCTTCAGTCTCCCAGTTATCTTTGTTAGCCTCCTCCATTCTATCATTCACTAGAACACGCAAGTCCTTCTCCACAGGGTTGCTCTCAATGAGTTCTTCTCTCAGTCTGTGCTCATGTCTGGAATTGCTGTGACTCAGGTGCAGCACCTTGAGCTTGGACTTGTTGAACTTCATGAGGTTTTCATGGGCCCACTTCTCCAGCTTGTCCAGGTTCCCCTGGATGGCATCTCTTCAAATGTCAGAATATGACGGTTCTACTTGAAATCTGTACTTTTCCTAAATCTTACGTTATTCATTTAATTTCATTCAGCACTCAGAACTGTCCTTTTCAACTGAGGGGAAAAAAAAACAAAATCAGAAGCAACAATTTCTGCAGAAATCACAGCTCCGCTTACAGCTGAAAAGACAATATTTACTGAGTCACCTCTAATAACAACCTTGATCTAAATCACTGGCCTTTTGCTCAACCACTTACAGTTTTTAGCAGTCAGTGTGACCTTTCCTCATAAGAGAAACCCGATCAATAGTATCCACAAGAACTAATCTTTGTGGAAGCACTTACTTCTTTTTCGTCCTTTGTTAAGAAAAAAAAAAAAAAAGAAAAAAAGGCAAGAATTGCCCCAACTCTCAAATTGTAAGTCTAAAATGGTACATCTCATTATGTTCCTGGGTAATTTAAAAACCAACCTGATCTTTTAGAGTTAAGCAAGCTCAGTTTTCTTTGTCTACTGATCTAAGAACTTCTGTAGTCAGAAACACAGGGAACTCTCAGTTTTTATGAAACACTGGTTTAAAGACCAAATACCTCTGAAAGACACACTTTTCACAGTTTGCAAAATTAAGAACCTAAGTAAGTGTATGTACAGTGACAGGAATCAAAGTTTCCTGAATTTAACCCTAGTCCGCATTGTTTATCTTACCGATGCACATAGAAAAAAAAATTGTCAAATTCTTATTCAGCCCCAACAATTCTATCTTTGAGACAGGGTAATTTAGATATGGTCAACAAAGATTAGGACTGACAAGCACAAGAAAATGGTAACAACAAATCAAAGGAAGAACTGAGATGACAATTTGCTTTCTTGATTTCTAGTTTACTAAGGAAAGGAGTAAACGGAAGACCATTCTACAGATATTGAGATTCCTGAAATGTTGTGGTTTGAGAGCTCATTTTAATAGTATCAATGAGATAACCTAAATAGATGAAGCAAGCTAATAAAATCTATGCATTTTTCCCTTAGAAAGAGCAGCAATTAAGGAAAAGGCAAACTGTGTGAGAATTTTTTAGAAGCTTGCCAAAATTCTGCTCATTTTCAGTCCTCAGCTATTTAATAATTCAGGCAGTCTATTGCAGTTAAAAATGCCCATTTGCCATTTCTACATTTATATAAAGCATTAGTCAGTAGTTTCAAGTCATGTTTCCTGTCTTTGGAACAGTCATTGCCCTTTCTCATTTCACTACTTTGAGGAGAAAGACCTGTGATTACAATTTCATGCCTTGATAAGAAACATGTAATGCCACCTCTACCTTTTGTAAAACTGAGAATATCCATTTTAAATTCCATCCACATACCTTTCTAAAATCATGATTTATCCTCACATTCCAGTGAGGCAAAGCCACTTCTAAATTGCTCTGCTAGTTCTATTCTGCTATTTTTTTCATTTGAACAAGATTTGCTTTTTTCCCCTCTCATTCTTTTAGGATATCACTTTAAAAAAAAAAAAAAAAAGAGTAACTAAATGATAAGGTCATCCTTATAGAATATTATAATGGGTTACCTTTTGCATATGAAACTGTACATTTTGAGATTCAAATTACTAAAGTTTGAATCTGAGGTGGTTTTGCATGGAATAGACTAGACACACACATCACATGATGCCATATGTCATATCCTTATAAACACAATATCTGAGGAGCCTTGAATCAAGAATATTCATCTATATACAGACCTTGATAGTGCCTTCCCCTTAGCTTCTAGAAAGGTGGTGATGCAGGATCTGTGCTACCAGAGCTTCTCAGAATATGCCTCAAAGTATGCCAATACACAGTGATCAGCCATTTTTTCTTTTATGTTCTTACATTATTTACATCAGTGTGATGTCCTGGCCAGAAATGTCATAAACTATTTCTGAATGGGAGCAATGTTCCCACTCACTGGAGGTGGCAAGGTAGGGAAGCGGGAATCAAAGAGATTTAAGCAAACAATATCTATTGAATTAAAAAGACAAATAGAACAGGACAAGGACTCAGGGATATCTGAGTAATTAAGATTCTTACTCTCCCAAAATAATGCTGTCAAAAGTCTGGTTCAGAATTTTTTTTACAGCTACCGATGTGGCTGCCGATTTAAGTTCCTGCTGCTTGGCTTCTCTGCAAAGCCCACAGCTCATTCTCTCTGCTGGCACCACAGAGAATAATTGCTGGGGAGATCAAACTGAGTCATGATGGGTACACAAGTGAAATTTAGCAGGTTCCCTTGTTCCCTGGTGGGTAGGAGGCTACTGTCCAGATGTTGGTTTGAATGAGAGCTGATAGCTGCACTCTTTATTCTTCAACATATATCACCGGTTCCCTTCTTATCTCCTCATTGAAGATGTCCAAACCTCAGCTAAAAGGCACTACTAATAAAGTCTACCCAGACAGAAAACAACAGTAACTCATACAAGATTTTTGGGCTGCAAGACCACAGGCACCCCACATCTATGCCATGGAAGCCATTTAGTAGTATTACAATAGCAGCAAGCTCATTCTGACAGCAATGCATTCTCTAAAAGGAAATGTTAAAAAATCCCACTAGTGTATTCTTCACAACATTTGAACACAGGAGAATAACTATGATAGAGGCAAGTACCCAAATGATGTTCATAAAACTACTGAACATAAAGCTTATCCCAAATGAAGCCATTATCTAATTTTAATGGTGTTAGGGATCCCGTGGAAAAAATACTCTGTATTCAGGTAATTCAAGACCACCTGTAGGGTATATTCAAAAGAAAGAATTAAAACTATAATGGCAGATATAAGCATGCTGATCTTTTATTTCAAACACATGGCTTCCTGATTTCTGTTCTTATCAGAATAAAAATTTTTATGTCAGGCTATATGAAAAATTAGGCTATATGAACAGCTATGTGAACAATGGTCAATTTATTGAACATAAACTTGCTAAGAGAACCTTTAAACATTCCCTTGAGTCAGGATAATTCTGAGTAATGCCCTGATTTACTGCAGCTTGCCTGCAAGCTTACACTCAGCAATTGTGTGATAGCTTTCACTCTTAAAATCTAGGAGCCTCAAGGAATGGTACTAGTTTTAAACTCTGAACTTTCTGAGCTACAAAAAAAAAAAAGGTCTAAACAGAACCTCAAAAAGCCCTTCTGAAACCAGGAGTAAGAATTATCCAGCTTCAGTTTAGAGCATGGTAATTTATAAATATCATGTTATGGAATATATTTTTGGTGCTATTGAATTTGATAATATCTTGCTCGGAAGCAGCAAAGGAAACTGCTTCACCTAATTAAATTATTTGCTAGCAGGACCTTTGGAATATCTTCAAAAGGCATATTATCAAATTATTGGAAAATGGAATAGCCTTCCTAATTTCGTGTGTGATGATTAGTTAATGATTACATTAAAAAGAAACCAATTCATAGCTATTAAGGCAAAAGGGAATAATTTTATCTTTCACATAATACAGGTCATAGCTTTGTGTTATGTGGTTCTTGCATTATTTTTATTCTGTTTCAACAGGCATATGTAAGTTAGAAAGAGAATATTGTTTTAAAGAATACTGCTTTAAAGACTACTGAATACTACTTTAAAGATGTCAACACTAAGCTCTGTTCAACAGTGCAGACTGTACATTCTCCCTTCTAGCAGTGGGCCACAGAACACCTATAAGGCTACATTTGGACAGGAGCCTTACATGAAGAGGATGCCATTCTCTTGATACAGAGAATTACACGCTTCCTACTGCTTCATTCCACTTCCCAAACCACAGATTCTGTG
Source organism: Formicarius rufipectus (assembly GCA_013399695.1). Taxonomy (NCBI): domain Eukaryota; kingdom Metazoa; phylum Chordata; class Aves; order Passeriformes; family Formicariidae; genus Formicarius; species Formicarius rufipectus. Next base: position 190,790 of record VXAU01000315.1, on the reverse strand, counting down.
GTCACACAAAACACTGACATGGAAGGTGAAAAGCTACATAAACATGAAGTCACTTCCTCAAACAGAAAACACCTACAATCAAATGATTTGTTTCCTTTTAAAGTTTGTCTGTATTTTTACTTATGGAAAAAGAGCCCACAGTGTTCTGCCTGATAAATATTTTTGCAGGGTGATAGACCATAGTTAAAAATTAATGAGATCGATATTGGATGAATCTTCCAAACCAAGGAGTGGAACACACTGCTTCCCTGGAAGTGCCCAAAAATTGAGTGTGTGTGGCACTTGGCAGTATGGTTTAGTCAGCATGGTGGTATTGGTTGGACTTGATCCTGGAGGATTTTCCAACCTTCATCACTGTATGATTCTGTGACCTATATAATTCTTCAGAGTAGATGTACTACATGTCGCCAGTATGGAGAAATATGCCTAAACCATCACACAGATCACCTATTCAACAAATCTTTTAACCACTGAGGATCACCTTCCCAAACAAGCAAGGCCTCCAAAGTCCAGTCCTCAGAGATAATCGAGTGGTTCCAAAATTCCTTTATTAATATGCATTGCAAACCTGACTGAAACAAAGGTATCAGATAGTTTCATCATGTCCTTTTTTTGGACAGAGCATCTAGTGAGGCTCCAGGGAGCTGCTAAGTAGATCAAGGTTATTCGTACATTTTACTAGTGACTTGAAAGTTAAACCAGTGCTGGTAACATCCGCAAGTACTGCAAAGACAATTCTTTGAAGAGAGATTCAAGGCAGAAAAGTTGGCCCTGCTGAATTCCAGAGCCTGTGGCCCAGGCAAACAAAATGGAGGACCAAATCCAGAAAAATAATGACTATGTAGGATTCAGAAATCAACCCCCACAAGTAACTCATAATGACTGACTTCTAAAAACAAAGGCTGCCATGACTTTTGAATATATGACAATGAAATTAGAGACCATGTTGAAAGAGAATGGAATATTGTGATATTCACAGGCAAAATGGAAAGAAAATAATTAAGGGAAAAAAGTGAGTAAACAAGCAGCCAGTACAGTTTATCAAAAAGAAGGCTGAGATGATTTGCTTCTTGTCTATAAATCTGCTTCAAGAAAAAAAATATTACTATTAAAGAGTTCTTTCATCTGAGGAAGCCATAATAATAAGCAATTCCCAAAATCTGAATTCAAAAAAGAAGCAAACTAGAAATATGGAGCAAAGGTTTTTTGTTTCGGTGGGGTTTTTTAATAATGAGGAAACCAGTGAAAAAAGGTGAATTGTGCATTTTAAGTCTTACTTATAAGGTAGTAACAAATAGAGAAGCATCATATGTTCATTTTTAATGATACTTCATTGACAACATGGGAAGACAGGAAGGGTAGCAAAGATCATGAAATATATGCATAACAGATATCTTGTGCAATATTCCAGATTAATCTATCAGTGTCTTTAGTAATTCAAGGACTGTAAAATAAAACATTGATGCTGGACAACAGCAGCTGGCTGCCCAGCTAGGAACACAGTCTTTAACCAAGGTACCTGGTTCCAGAAAGAGCCCTCAGTGACTTTGCCACAGTTGACACAGCTCCTGGTTAATTCAGTAGGTACCTTTAAGTAGCCAGACTGCCTGATTTGACAACTGTCATGAAATGCAATAGATAAATTTGGAAGTAGTCCAAAATGTAAGGAGCAGTTGGAAGGCAGATTACTGCATCTACTTTGCTAAGTAAAATAATCCCCAGGAGCAAAAAAGGAGCAGATTCCTTGATTGTCCATGTGATGTAATTGTGACTTAGCTTCCAGGCTGTTTTGAAGAGATGCATTTAGTTCCCTCTGAGACCTAATCACGGTGTTGTTCAGAACGAGGAATATTCCAAGGAGTACTCTCCATATACAGCGTGAAAAGGTTGTGCCTCATTTGGTTTCTTCTGCCCTATCAAGTCTTTCAGTTCTATCTCCAAAGGTTTTTCATGTTCAAACACCACTGAATACAATCCTACCATATTCTGGAGCTTGTAAGACCCATCCTTTATCTTATGTTCCAAAACCACTGTGCTGTGGGGCTGAAACACTGATCTCACATTATTTCAAAGGCTCTGAAGCGAAAAGAGGAAATGAAAGAAAAAGATCACAGGCCCACAGTGGACCCCAATCATGTGTTCTGCTGGGTGACATCTCAGAAAACAGAAAGACACGAGCAGTTTTGAAGCAAGATACTTCATTCCTTGGAGTTCAACATGCATTTCCTCAGATGGACAGCATTTTATATTGCCCATAAATCCTCTGAGTCACCACTACTCACAACTAATAGAGAAAACAGTGAAAAATAAACTTAGTTGGGGAAAACGTGAAAGAGGTGAAGAGATCCTGTTAAAAGTAGTAATTGGGGGGGAAAAGACAGCAAATAATGAGGTGCAAAATACAATCTTGTTCATAAAATCCTGAACTTCAATCCAGCTAACTGAAATCTTTGCTTTACTGTTACAGCCTGTAAAGTGATGAAAAGCACAATAAACTATGATTGAAAAAAATGGCAAGATAAGAATGCTCTGCCTCTGGAGGTTAAAAAAAAAAACCCTGAAGGATTTGCTTCTATGAATGTTAAAAGAATTGTGTAAGAACATGAGAACTGTGGAATCGTCTCCTGTCTGCAAATATGTAGCTCGCTCAAACTTTTAAAAATTAGGTATAGATGGCCAAAATTTTCACTGACTCTAGAAAAATCCTGAAAAATATGACAAATGTCTATCCTGCATATGTTCTGATTCATTCCCATATACCACTTTTATCCTTAGAATCCAGAGGGCAACAAAGAGCAAACTGCCTGAGGTTTTTTCTGCTCGTGCAACACAAAACTGCCGCCTTAACTACACACATCAAACACTGGGAGGATGCAAGGGCATGTACTCACAGAGCTCCCTGGCACAGGCAGTTGGAGAATAAAACATATGCAAACTTAGGCAATTTAATACCTTTTGACCATTTGAGTTCAGCAACCTTTTAATGCATATAAAACAAGACTTGAATATTGCTCCACAACACAGCATTTTTGACTTAAAGCCAATGTTGAAGTTAAAGGTCTCATAGTATTTCCTCCATTCCGTGTGTATTTTTCCATATATATTCTTTTGCTTAGTGTACATGTATATTGTACAACAGTTACCTGCACATTGCTTGATTTCTAATCTTTGTTAAACTGTAAAATTATGCCTGATTGATGAAACACCTGCACTTATAGAAATTTTTTAAAAAGGTATTTTGTTTGAGAACTCTATATATTAAATATTTCCATTGGCAGTAACATAATTGCAATGTGGAAATAAAAGAAACAGAAACTCAAAGAATGGTACGTGAATGTCCTAAAACGTTTTAAAAATCAACCACTCAGTGAAGAATAGATTGTTATGCATAAAATCATGCTCACAAGAGGGAAGTGTTCACTTGGAGATAGAGTGCAGTGAAAGAAAAGAAAAAGGGACAGAGCAAGACAGAGTCATAACACTCTTCACTATTCCAGGACAAGCTATCAGTTAGTGATAAAGCAAAAGCTGACAAAATTAGATAAATAGAATCAGATAAAGAAAAGGTTGACATGTGAAAAAACCTACTTTGACTACTTGGATGTTACATGCCATTAAATTTCATTCTAAAGAGCATCTCTCAGCCACTGATTGTGTTTTTTTAAAAAATCTGCACTTTTATATTTCTAGCATGCATGAAGATGATGCAGCAGTCAATATAATGTCAAAATTAAAGAGCAAATCTCTTCGTGGCTTAATTCCCAGGACCTTTTTTCTACAACTATTATCATCAGTGAGCGTGCAGAAGCTGTAAACAATTTGTACACATGCAATATTTGCCCTCTGGGAAACTGCTTTTAACGGATTCAGGAATGATGTCAACAGTAGTTTATTTCTGGTAGCAGACTGCAAAATCTTGATGGTTCAATGTCCATGCCAATTCCTCAGTGGAAATTAAACGGTGAAGAGGCAAATAATGGAAATCAGAGATTCAGGCAAATATTAAAATTATGGATTAAGAGTTACATGGGAGTTTTTGGTAAAAAAAAAAAAAGCAAAAATTTGATCACATATTTATATAAATAACTATCAAAGTTAGGAAGGGCACAGACACATTGACCCATAATAACATGTGAGCAGGAAAGTGAAAGCTTACCACTACAGTATCATTTGATACTAATGACACAATTAGCCTGTGCAGACATGACTCTTTTGAAGATGATGGCAAAAAGCTACTTGGAATTACGTCCTACTTGTACAGGTAGCCTTCCAAAATAAGAAAAAAAATAGTTGAGAGAACGACTTCTATGTGGAAATTCTGAGTAAAAATAGCCATCCTACAGCCCAAGAGAAGCTGCTGAAAACAGAGACATTCCTCATTGAAATTTGCATTCTCAGTGACCAACACAAAAATTAATAAAAATCTAGACTGTTAATTACATAATTACACTCAACCTTTTGAAACACCTTATTCTACCTGGAACTCTGTGATCTGACTCACTCCAGCTGGTTTGTCTGATCTTTCTGCTTTACCTTGTCTTTTTGATGGTAAACTATGTTTGCAAGACTGACAAAGGGTCCTGAATGGAACCAGTGCTCAGAGCATGAACACATGCAGGTTAGTTTAAATCAACCATCATAAGTCAAAAAATCACTGTCCTAAATGGCTTTTTGATGTGGATTTTAAAAAATAAATCTGAATCAAAATTCTTCTAGTGCTGCTCCTGGTATTTATTCTTGGGACTGCTTTTCCTCTCCACAAGCCACGTCAGCCTGATGTGGCCACATGCAGGAGATGAATAAGAAGGACGTGATGGCTACATCTTTGAGGGGAAAAAACCCAAATCCCTTGTTCTAGCCCAACACATTTTAATAGCTGCGAAGGGTTATTTGCCTTTAAGCATTATGAAACAAACTGCATTCAAGTGTAAAGTCACTTCATGAATAGGAAGCACAAGTGTGGGGACCCAGTGAGCCGCTAACCAAGGTAACTCACGTGTAAAGTACTTTTGATGATGCATTAGATGTGTCAGCATATTTCCAGGCTGAGAACAGAGTGGAATAAGCAGTTTTGTTATTTTTTTTTAATGAAAATAGATTGGAATTCGTATTGCACATTATTCATGCAACTAGAAAACTGCAATCTTACATGTTTTCAGTTTTAATGCTTTTCTTTGCCAAACTGACTGAAATCAGTTAAGGTGACACATTATAAAAATCATTGCACATAACAAATTCATAACTTCTAGAGCAGAAGCAGTACTAATTGCTCAAAAGCTGTCTTAAACATTTATGTGTTACTGTAAAATATGAAAGGAGTACAGCCTCTAGTTACAAAAAGACAATCACACAGCCAGCAAAGATGTGACTACAGTTCAGGAAGGTAATTCCCAATGAGCTCACAAAGCTTTGGTATTGTAATAATGTTGTCTGCAGCTGCACAAAGGTCATTATGAGCTCATCTCCCAACATGTATTCACTTTCCCAGGCAGAATATGAGTTCACTCACTGAGTTCCTTCCTACTACAGCTGTAATCCAGACAGCCAGTTTAGGTATGCCCACAGCTGGTGAAGCCTGCAGTGCTGCTACATCCCAAGAAGGTTTAAGTTTTAACAAAGATTGGAAAAAAACATACCTCAAAATGCAAGAGTATTTGAATAATCTCTGGAGACTTGCCAATGAATTCAGAGAACTGTCTAAGTCAGATTATATTTATTCTCCTCCTTTCAACTGACCCAATTGCACTAAAAGAGGTTAAAAACAGTCCTGTTGTTTCTTGATTTCCTTTTGTAGGTTTTTTTTTTAATGTTCTGTTCTTAGCAACTGCTATAGCTGTCACTAGAATATTCTTCAATTGCAAGTAGAGGAAACCGTCCCCTTACTTTATGACTGCCAACTATCCAGGCTCTATATTTAACACAAATTATTTATTGAGTTACTTTGTATAGTTGCAAATACATTGTGTACAACTACAAATACCAGTATATATGGTCAGTATATATGGTCTATCCTGCTGCAAACAGTAGCAACAGAAGACCAGAGCTTTGAGAAACCTGGCAGCTCTTCCAGATGAGCAAATGGGTTAAGACTCACATGCCACGCTGAGAGGCTGTGAGACTCTGTAGAATGAAAGGCAAATGCCAGACCTGAGGAACATGCAGAGGCACAGGAACATGCAGAGGAGCACTAGGCAGGCAGAAGTAAAGGACTTCTGGATTTGCTAAGACAGCTTCAATGTGGGGCACCTGCTGATACCAATAGGATGCAGAAAAGTGGCTACAAATTTGTGCAATCGCAGTATATGAAGAGTAAGTAGTTTGAAGATGCTGGAACTGAATATCAGAGTTTTCTGCAATAGCAGGATAGTATTCTACAGCAGAAGACTTTGAGATGACTGTGTCCTCTCCCTGAGACAACAATGTGTAGTTTCCCTCCCTCCAGGTTACTTTTTTCTGTTAAGATCTCAGTGGAATAGCCAGATGGACAATACCAGGCTTCCAGTTCAGCATCTGTGACAAACACACATGTGCAGAACTACAGAAAAACACACGCTGGTTTCCTTTGCCTTTGCAGAACCTAAGAATGTAGCAAAATAAAAGTATTTCAGTGTGCAAGATGTGGAGTGCCTGGTATCTTTATGTGATTTGGTGGCAGGGGATGTTACCCAAGTGATTGAAATTAGTAACAAAACACAGCTGGAGACAAGAAAGAGGAATAGGATTTGCCTGCAAACGTTTTTCCCTTAAGAGGTGATTCTCACTGCGTAGCTTGAGGACTGTCTATGGCACTAGTAGTAGTATGCTACTGAAGGCTGAGGTCTTCATAATTTCAGTGAATGTTCAGTGGCTAAGCCTGTCTCATTTCTTCACAAAGAGAGAAAAGGCAGGGAAGAAGGGACAAAGGAGAACTTGAAAGCTTCCCCATTCCTGTTTGGGAGAAAGGTGGTAAGTGAAACCAATAATAGAATTCTACAATATGGATGATATAGTTGGTGGTTGTTTGAACTCCTAAGCAATAGTGATTATAATTTACCACTGAACTGAAATTAAAGCAGCATTAGTGAGATGAAGGAGAAGTTTAAACAGCAGTTTCTAATATGTTGGTTTACAGAACCTAAAAGCTAACATACAGATAGATCTCAAGAGCCAGTTCTATCTCTGCCTGAGACTTTGATATTCTGATACACAATACAAAGAATTTATTCAACCTTTCACTCCCTGCGTAATAAATAGTTTGTAACCCTATTTAAAAAATCAGCCAACTGTTTTCACTTATAGGGATGCCACTACTTATATGTTCTACTAAAAGCAAGACTGGAGACAGGTGGTAATTTTCCTGACAGGTGGCCACATTACACAGCGTTTTCGCAGTTCCATGTGCCCATCTCCCAACCCCCCAAAAATCCAGATGCAATCTGGAAGTATGTACCTGCCAAAATATCTTTTCTTTTTGTGTGCACACTGTTTCATTTTTCCTCTTTTCAGATGGGAAATAACACACTGTGACATGCATTTGGACAATGAAAATTTCACAACCTCTACTTACAGTTGAGGAATGTGCACACTGAATCTATTTATCCCATGGTTTTCACAACATATTGTGGTTGAAGTGCCAGCCTGGAAATCAAAGAACTGATGCTCTTCAATCATCTCTTATTAAAGACTGTGTCAAATCCATTTACCATTCAATACCTCTGTTTCCGCAGTAAAACTGGGATAGTTCTACCAATATTCATTTTAATAATTTTGATATTTGGGATTAGAGGTCTTCCTAAGAGATACTGCTTTTTCCCTGTCTGTAGTGTTGCTTTTTGTAGTTTTAATTCATATTGGTATAGATTTTTAAATACCAATTTAGAACTACTCTAAATGTTCTATTTGAAAGTCAGTTCAAACTTGCAAATGTAAAATGGAAGCATTAAAAACAAATGAATTCTGTCTTCCTTTATATGAAATGCTTCCCAAGAGTGTTCAAACTTCCTTTTTAAAGAAACTGAGATCCATTAGAACTATATGATTCCCTGCACTTTGCTTGGTGTTACACCCATAGGCATTGGTTAATGAGAGATTTTCTTAGTTTTAGAAGTCCCTGGAGGCCTAAATTCACTTCAAGTAAAGGCTATGTTACCTGTTAAATATGATGGAACCGATATGGATGCTGTTTTTTCCTGGAAAAGGGAAAAGAAAATGTTTACAATGGGGTATTTATGATTAAAAGAACAGTTTCTGGGCTAACAGTCCAAACTTCTTTATGTAAAATCAGTCTTTAGCACAGCTCCTTGCCTATTATCATAAAAAGCAAATACATGTTCTTCTTCAAACATTTTATTTTATTTTAATATGGAGAATAAAAGCTGGAGGGAAAGTGCAGTCATGATATGGCTGGTGGAGGTGAAAAGTACAACATCCATTTGGAATAATCACATCCAACTCAGAAGAGTTGCTCTAGATTTACACTAGTGTCCAGACCAGTACGAGAGATAAAGGTAGGGTGAAAAAAAAAAAAAGTGAAAGGTTTTTATCACACTGGAAATGGCAAGCTTACAAAACAATTACTAAAAACAAACCCTGATGAATCTCCTGGGTTACCCAGGGCCACAGAAAGCAATCAAACAAGAATATTAAAAAAAAGTTAATTATTTCTTTGATTCAGCTTTTAACAGAGTATATTGGCAAAGAGTCCTTTATGAACAGTCCCTTTTTTTATGTGTATGTCTGTATGTGTGTGTTAGATAAGGCTATTAAAGATGCAGATATCAGGTTCAGAAAGCAGCACCTAAAGTCCTAAATAAACTACTAGTAGGTTTAAACAATGCTTATGTCGTGCTTTGGAAAGAGTATAGGAAGGAAGCAGAATGGATGCTAGCAATCCCCATCCCCAAACTGCATGAATATTAATATATGCTCTTAAAAGATACTCGAGATTATCTGGGAAACTATGAAACAGTAGATCTTACACTAGCACCTTGAACATGTCTTTAAATTGAAATCAGAACATAACAATAAAGAATTTAGCTTAAACATTATTTCCCAAAAACTAATGATAATTTCTCCCAAAATGTTCATATGGTAATTGAACTCTTGGTAGTGCTTGGCCTTCTAAAAAGTCATGAAACTGGACAACAACTTCCTCAGTTGTCCAAAGGCTACAGAGCTACAGATAGTCTCCTTAAGGAGAAGACAATGGACTGAAAACATGGTTGCGGAGTAAGAGAAAATATCTCCATTGTTAAAAAATTATGGTAGGAAAAATAGGGTATGATTAACTGTCAACAAAATGAAAAACTGAATTCTAATAGGCTTCAAAAATTCCCAGTAGGATCTTCAAGTAACTGAAAAGCATTTTAAAAACAGATGGGAGGTAAGGGAGCACAGTCCCCATTCAAGAGTGATTTTGGTATTCTGAAGATTGTGTCGCCAAAAGCAATGGCATTTATGCTAAAGACACAGTATTACAGTATAGATTTGATAAAGTTTGCTCTATGTTTTAATGAATTAAAGACCTAAAGAGTCAAACATGTGACAAACTTGGATAGAAAGTTTAGTGAGAATCTTTAAGCAGACCTAAACAAACTTGGTGAAAGAGCAAGATGATGGTTTACTTGAAAAGTTGATAAATTCAATATCATTTCCACTAGAAGAAAAAATAAGTATAGTTGCTTATACACATTAGGAGAATCTAAACTTGAAGCAGGAATTCTAGGAAGATGTCTCTGAATCCCTAAAACTAACTCTATATGGAGTGATGATGAATACATTTGTTACAGTAAAAAAGCCCCATGAGAGATCCTATATGCTTACAAGCATTAATCTGACAAGAAGATTCACAGCTCAATTTCTTTTTAAAAGACAACTTTCCAAGATTCTGTTGATAAAAATATCCTGCCTAAATTTCCAGAATCATGTCTAACTAATAACTGCAATGAGCAGTGACAACAAGGCTCCAGGGCACACGTACTGTGATTATATAACCATAGATTGACTAGAACTCCAAAAAAAAAAAAAAAAAGGCATTCTTTTCATGGACAATATAAAAATACTTAAGTAACACTTGATAATGTTTTTGTTGATCTTGTAGTTAGTTGATAAGAAAATTTCTAAATATGTATTTAAGAAAGTTTGTGAGAAATTCTTTTTTTTTTTTTTAAATGAGAGACGCTTTCATGAGTCTGCTTCTCCCAAAAGGCTCAGCTGATTCTTCAGGCAGCTTGAAAATACTTCCTATGTAATTCTCAAACTATCTAGTTTGGGTAAGCTTCTTTTTCTATCATCCAAGATGCTTAATTATTTCAAAAGCAGCAACACAGGCAGATTAAACTCAATCTTTTATGTCTTTGATAGCAGGCTTAACTTCATTCATAAATAGACATTCACAGCTTCGTTGAATACTGACATGCTGTTCCCTTATAATCACTGCTGGAACTATAGACAATATTAGTTCTTTCTAATCCCTACTAAGAAAAAGAGAAAGCAAAAATGAGAAATATTGAATTGAAACTTGGACTCTAAAGGCATCTCTATCCAGCAGGATGATAACCCATTACAGTTTTAATTAGGAATGTAAAGCTGCTAATTAAAAGGAAAACAAACTGATGGTTTCAATAGATTTGGATATTTCTAGTTCAGATTTAGAGGTATACTTCATACAATCTAATTTTTCCCTGAAATTCAGCTTATTTTAGATAATGATTAACTCAGTATTGGCACCCATGTTTTAAAATGAGTTTAAATACATTTACAAGAAAATAAGTTGTGATTCCTAAACTAGTGCAAAACTAAATCTAGGTCTCGAAGAATTACTTACTATGTAATCACACTGAAGTAATAAAGGAATGTTGAAGAATATATATTAAAGTCCAGAATTCAGAAATATTATATTGGCATGGACAACTTTAATTTGTAAAACCATTGTGTATTAATTAAGATCCTGATGCCAACATCAGAGTCCAGAAGTGCAACCTATTTATCCTGGGTTGAAGCTGTGAACCAGAAGATAGCAGACTTTCATTGTCTGTCCTGTGTCAAAGCACAGGCCTTGTAAAAGTAAGAGCTGATGATCGCACTGGTGATGTTCTGAATATGGGAAATACCAGAAGCAAGGACAGATAACGTAACCCTCCTTAACTACAGATTCCTTATCTTGGCAAACTCAGAGATCTATCTAAACAGGCTTATAGCATGAACATCACTGAGTGGTGCTTAGAGACAAATCAGTAGCCAGACAACCATTATGCACTAGTGGAAGTTTTATTTCCGGGTAGCAAAGATGATACTGAATACAGAGACTGTGGACATTCTTTCTGACAATCTCCATGGTTCACAAGTTTCACCTGTCCCACTGGAAACTGCACTGTGTCAGCAGAACCGCTGGACCTTTCAGTTGCCAACTTTCAGGATCCTGTTCTAAACTCAGGAGGAAGAAATCTTTAAACTATTTAGGCAGCAGTTTTGGTAGCTTTGGCCCAGATGAATAAATTTAGCTGTACCTGATACCCCTCTAGGAACAACAGAAAAACTTTCAGTCCCTCTAACAAGTCTTAAACATGCTAGAGGACCTAGAGCAGACACTTTTGACTGCTGTACCTTGGGAACAGGCAACCAATTACACTGTTTCAGGAAACCACCAAAATTTTTCCTTTTTCTCCTCATGATATAACATCAGTTGCACAGGACAGAAGACAGAAAAGCAACTACAGAAGACTGCACTAGTTCAAAAAAGGGTTTTTTCATTCTTTCATCCTCATTTTCTCTAAGTCTAATGTCTCTGCCTCTTACTTTCCCTACAACACACAGTGTGGCACAGGTTCCTGATACAGCTCTTCCTCATCAGGCCCAGAAGCATAAGGTTGGTGAAGTATCCAGAGAACAGCAGAGGGAAAGCTGGAGGAGAAGTGTGGGGACCGATGCAGGACTAATGGAAAGTGAATGAACTGAACATGCAGACCTAATTGAACTGTACTTCCATGAACTCTATGTTTCAGAGTTTCTTTGGCTTGGGTAGGAATGTAGAATTGCAGAAAAGCACTCTTACTACAATGTCTCTTAGTATCTCGTCTGAGAAGCCCTAGAGGGGCTATGGTGAGCTAGAATGGGCAAGTGCTGGCACTGGCGACCTACAGTAGACAAGTAAGGTACAACATTCTACCTGCCTGCTCTGAATTAAATTTACTAATGGATTTCAAGTCAGAAGATAATTATCCCTTTAAACAAGCTAATAAGGACCCTTAGTGTTTTTCTGTCCCTCTTTGTGACAGAGGTTGTGGTCTAATTCTACGAATATATAGCATATAGCATTATACATATCCCTTTAAAAAGAGTTTAAGCTTTTTTTTTTTTTTTTAACAGCTGGAAAATAACTCCAGTCTTTAAGTTGTTCAACAGCCATGAAAATATTGCTGGTTTTTTTATTGCAGATATTGATTTCCCTGTGATTTAATTTACTCTTAAAATTTGAGAGAGCTTCTCTGCTGTAGTAAAACTTGCCAGCCTAATGAAGTGATTCTTGTACTTTCACGTACAAAAGAATGATCTATCAATTAAAACTGAAGGAACCTATAAAATTAACCAGTTTTTCATTAATATTTCCTTTAATTTGAGAGTTGCAATGCTAGCAACCCTAAGCTACAAACTTCAGGATCATATGAGAAGACATTTTTAGGGACAATTTTCACATGAGAAAATCCTCGTGTTTCAGAAAAGACTGGGGTTTATAGCTTTGTTTTTTTATCTCGGACATCCTACTTGAGAAAACTGACAGCTTAAAAGGCTTATACTTGGGAGGATGGTTTTAATTTAGGTAAGTTGTCTTTAAACTAATTTAAGGTCCATTTCTATATGTAATTTTATTTTTATTGAAAAATATATGTCAATAGTAGCTATTCATTCACTTTATACAAATCACAACCATATGGAGGCATGATTGAACACACCAGATAATTCATAGATGTTTGTAACAGTGCTCATAATTTTGTTGTGAATATATTTAAGTATTTCCTTTGCAATTCTGGAAAATGTATCTCTGGCATTCTTAGTCTTAAAAGAATTTTACAACCATGCATCACATTTATAAAATGTAATAACTTCTTGGCACTGGTAATACTTTACCATTTTACAGAAATGAACAGCAGGAATCAAGTTAAAGGCCAATTTTATTAAAGACCAAAGGACTTGAAAAGGCAAGTCTCGGGCTGTTCTAAAGATGAAAACTTTTATCTCCAAAATTTCATTGAACCAATTCTGAATCTGCAGGTGCCTCTATCCACCAGACACCTTATTGTATGAATGAAAAGGTGTACTTATAAAGCATGAAAAAAACTGCCCCATTAACAGTTCAACATTTTTTGTGTCTCAAAATAATGAGGAGCAAAAATGAATGGTTACTCTGCTTAGAACAAGCACAGTGTCCTGACCAGACCCTCCTCAGAACTACAGTAACTTTTAATTCTCTCAGTTCAGAAGGGCAAAATGTGGAGGTTTGAGGGACAAGGCAATACTCATTAATTAAGAGAGACAGGACAAGAAATCATAGCTGGCAGGTTTTCACCTGGAACGGAGAGGTCTTAGGCCCCAGCCCCTACTGTAATCTGTGTACTCTACCCAGTGATTTGTTAATATAAAGTAAATGCCTTCACCAAAGACAAGAACTATGGGCACAGGCAGGCAGCTCTGAATTTGAGTGCTGCTTTGAAATTACCAAACCAATGGGGTACCATTTGATCTTCCAGTATGAAACAAACATGCCAAACTATTATGCATTAGATATTCATTTTGTCTTACTAAGATAACATGATCAACAAAAATGAGAGGAAGTTTAGTTTTTATAATTATTGCATCTAATCACTGTTCAAAGCAAAATTTATAAACAGTCCTTGAGCACAGACTTTAAATTATGCGACTAAATCATTAACCTATAAAGACTGGGTTGTGTTTGCTTTTCCTGTAAAGTGGAACATGTTAAGGTGAAAAATACTCACAGATTGATATGGTCCGTTAGGGGAAATGTTGTGTATAATGGGATATGTAGGTTTAAATTTTTGTTGAGAAAAGAGAACTGAAAGTCCCATATCTCAAGTCAGTACATTCACAATGCAAGTCAGGGGATGGAGGATGTACAGAAAGCCTCAGAAGAAGCACCCACCACTGCATTTTCTGTTTAGTCTGACTTTGTACACTTGCTTTGAGAAGGTTTGCCAGATCCTAACCCTTAAACAGAGGTTGCTGGAGAAGACTGATCAATCATATTAGCGCTCTGTCATGAGACAGATATTGAGTTACTTGACCCTCTTAAAGGCACTTGTGGATGTCTATACAAGCAACAAAGCATCTGAAGAGCGTGGGCATTTCCTAGGTTAGAAAAGTGAGTAGAGGTGTTCAGAAATTGAGTTTCAAATGCCTGACTTCCACTTAAGTCTGGCTTAGACCCTGCAATGCAGTTTTTGATATCTCAGACTTAAATGGGGCTGCTTTTTATAAGTAAAGCAAAGTACTGCATCAGGTCTTAAGGGTTCATTGTGCCATTCTCTCCATATAGTGGTTTTATAGAAGTCCCTCCCTTAACTAAGTTCTTTGTGTAAGCAGATGTAATGTCAAGAGTCTGCACTGTATCTACCAAGTGCGCACATGTTTTCTTCACAAAACTGTCTCAGGGAGTAAATAAACAAAATATCATGCACCTAGAATGAGAAGAAGATAAACAACTTCCTAAACTGAAACTGGGGAACAAGCAAGTAGTCCGTAACAGTAGCATCATGGAAAGAAACTATTCTGCAGTCTTAATGAGTAAGTACCATGAGGAATTGCTCAAACTTTGTGGAGGACAAGGAAGAAAAGGACAAATTGAAAATGTGGAAGATCTGTGAATTTGTAAATTCATGTTGGCTTGAAAATATTGAGGGGAAATGTTGGCATCCACAATTTCTAATAAATCAGATCTTTAGAAGTTCAATTCATACCAGTCGGACAACTCTCAAAAACCAGGAAAGAAAGAAAGAGCTACTTATGCCCTATTTATGTACTGGTGTTTATGTTACTCTCCACAGTAAAATAAGACATAGGTAAAGAACGGCTATTCTGCACTATCCTGAAGTAACTCTTATGTTCCAGGAGCTTCATCAACAAGGAAACAAACATTACTTTGGTTGTTTGGTTTCATGAATGGCACAAACACTTTTCATTCTATCATTTAATTTTCTGTTTAAAAATGGCCAAATTCAAAGTTAAATTTTAATTTAATTTTTATTTTAAAGGTTCTGTTCCTGGGTTTCAAAATTATGTCTCTCTCATGAGTTTTGCTAGTTAGATAAAATGGATTGGTATTAAAACTATGGAAATAATCTACTGATTAGAGTGTACAACATCTGTAGGAGGAATATAAGACACTTCCCCACACCAAATAATGTATTTTAAATCCAGTTCCTCAACAGATAAAGAATCAATGTATTACATCAGTCTCTCCTTAGCTCTAAGTATTTAACTTAAATTTCCAAAAATCTACAAATTGAGATTAATAAAACTGCTATGAAACAGAAAGCACTATTGTTATAATCTAATGGGAACTGGGGCAAACACCTATCCACATCTGAAATCAAGAAATTATTTGAACTTGTGAACTTATATGGTGCAAATAATAAGGAAAAAATTCAAGATAAATATTTTAAAAGACTCAGTTGGCAAGTTCCAGTCATAAGCTTCCAAGAGAACATAGAGTTGACTAAAGTTATTCATGTGCATGTCTACTACATGAATTTACTCAAATGTTAGTATTCTTCTACCACACAGCACATTGATTTATCTCATAATAAAAGCATGGTGCCTTTGAAATTGGTGTGTCTCAGATCAGACCACATAATTCAGTCAACCCTTATTTACTGAAGCAATTAAAATATGTAAATATGTAATAGAGTTATCGATTTTGTGCTGTAAAAAATACAGCTAAACAACAGAAACTCAAACTCCTCTAAAAGTCTTGGCATTTAAAATCCACTTGCTTAAAATCTAATGTATTTTCTTTAACCTTCTTGGAGCAGTCACAAAAAAACTCCAACCAGAAATCAACTACAGTACAAAAGAATCAAATTCCAATATTTCTGTCTTATATTACCTGTGAGCATTTTTAGAGCTAATGTCAAATATCAACAGGTAGATATACCCAGAGACATGCTAATATTTATTTAGTAAAATAAAAAAAATAAAAAAATCCAGATACTGTTTACTAGAATGCACAGTTGCCAATAATTCAGGATAAAATTGTGAAATCCTTTTTTGCTCAAGTGAGTTATTATACTAAGATCACTAGATTTCTAGTCGTCATTGTTTGAAACCCACAACTGTTCAAAAAAACAGTACTGCAGATTTTTTAAAAAGCATACCAAGTCTGGCTGGGATGGAGATGATTCTCTTCCTGGAAGCCTGAAGGATGATGTGTTTTGGCTACAAGACTAAACCAGTGTTGGTAACACAGCAGAGTGTTTCTGTTTTGCCCAGGTGGCACCAGCAGGAGTGGGCTGAGGTACACTGGAGTCTGGGAGGAGACACAGCCAGGACAGCTGACCCAACGTGACCAAAGGGATGTCATGCTCAGGGAAAGGAGGAGAAAGTGGGGATGTTTGTGAGTACAGCATTTGAATTCCCAAGTGACTAAGTGTTCCAGGTGCTGAGGCCCTGATTTCCAGGAAGTGGCTGGATATCTGTATGCTAATGGGAAAAAATGAATGAAAAATGCTTGCCTGAGTGCAAGGGGTTATGTAAGAGACTGGGGTTTAATGTTTCCAGTTCTCTCCACATCACTGGTGCATGCTGTCCTTTGTGAAAGCTCTGAAAGGATCGCGGGCAGCCTTTTCATTCTGATAGCAATGAAGTTCTGTTTGAAGCACTACCCTCCACCAGCTCCAGATGATCCTGGCACTGAGGATGGTACTCATGTACATAACTGAGGAGAGCTATGAACTTACTGTGTGTCCAGAAGGGGAGTAGGTTGGCAGAAATATGTTTAAGAGGTACTGACTTCTACATACACATTTCTAACTACCTTTGATCTCCTTCATAACAACACTAAAAAGGAACAGACTCACAAAATTTCTGGATCATTTGCCCTCCCTGTGCTCTGTCTGGATGGGGAGATTGATGCCACACTTTCATTCTTTGATGCCCTCTAAGACTTGTCTGCTTCAGCTATCAATTTTCTAATAGCTCTTGATTCACAACCTCTTTTGGTCAAACTTGGTTCCTCCCATTATGTTCTTTCTCTGATTCTTCCTTTTGTAGTCATGTATGACTTTGAATGCTGTATCTGAAGCACTTGGGAAACATCTTGGTTCTTGACTTGAGCAGTTTCCTTAAAAAATATGTTATTCAGAAACTGCCTTGCACAGGTCAGGTGAAGGATGGAGACTGAAAGAATATTGCTTGTTTGATGGCACTAAAAAGAGACAGCTCAGGGATGGGGAATAGAAATCTGAGAACTACAAGAATCGGAGCGAAACTAGGTCAGTTAGGGAAAGAGGGAGTGAGCTGACCATGGATGAGAAAAAAAACTTCAAGGAAACCTTTTCCTCCCCCTCTCCTGAATGAGATAATAATTTCTGGTTTGTCCATCTCCCAGTTTCTCAGACATCAGGAAAAACTGTGCTTTTGTTCTCCACATATACGTAAGCTTTTGGCTGAAATAGTGTGTGACTGTATCTTTCCCATCTCCTACTGAACCACCATCATGTGGTCCATGTTCCTTGCTGCAGAAGATACTCATAGGTGGATCTCTTTGGTTCCAGAAACTTTCAGAGCTCTTCTGCATTGGTATTCCCAATGCAGAGACAATCATTCAGAATCATTGTGGCCTTTCTACCTCAGGAAGGATATTCAAATCTCCACAGTTCCCTTTCGTCCATGGTCTCCCTCCAAAAACAACACAGGTGCAAGAAAGGGACCTAACTTCAAGAAGCCATCAAGAATTTAAATGGAATGAGTTCCTGTAGCTAGAGAAAAATAGGTCTCTTTTCAGAACACTAAAAGACTCTCAGTGCATGTGTGTGACTACGTACTTTAACTTGGTCTTTTTGCTAGATATTAGTTTTCCTAAGTTATTTGGAGAAATAAAAATTCCCTCTACTGCCAAGAGTATCTGCCAGATAAATGCAAAAGAAGAAAAGAGTCAAAATAAAGAAGTGTACGGTATGACTACAAATTTCTGTGTTTTAAGGATGTTTGCCAAATTTAGGTCATGGATATTTGTCTAAAAAGGATAATTAGCAGACTGGAAAGGAGGGCAAATTGATGTGCATTACTTCCTATGCATGTCAACACTTCTGTGGGTGACAGAAGATTTTGAACAAAAAGGGTGGGGTAAGCTCTAAAGCTCACACAAGTTCTAATTAAGATACATCACTTCTTTGAAATGGTTATCAACTCTTGTCATCATTTCAATATCACAGTAAGTTGGAGGTTTTATTATACTAAAAAAAATCTTGTAATAAGCATCCAGAAAGTTTTTTTTCTTCCAGGTTGTGTTCATAAATGCAGTCATCAGCTCCAATTAAAATGCTGCCAGATTCATCCACCTGTGCCAGTTTTACGTGCATCTCCAAAAATATGAAAATCTGTATTTTCTTAGTAATTTGTTTGCAGATATCAGATTCCGTTTTTATACCCTGGATAAGCACCAACTGAAAGTGAGGAAAGTCCAGTACATTTAGCTGCCACATATTCAACCTGTTTACTTAAAAAGCATGAAAGAGGTTTCAGAAACCAAAGAACCCAAATTTATGCACAGATGCAGAAACCTAATATGTATGCATATATGAATGCACAAATAACCAGATGCAGAGCAGTCTCAGTATAGAAAAATTCCCCAAACTCTGGGTTTTTTTGAATAACACAGGTAAATTTGATTTTTTGGTGTATTTTACAGTAATTTTTTATTCTGGTAGGCTGACAATAAATTAATTTTTGTAATAACCTATTTACGTATCTATACACACTTAGATACATATTTGTATCTGTTGATTTCTAGGGGAATTTTTAAAAGAACTTTGTTAGGAATACTGACTCCGTGAGGTTTGTGTTCCTGAATCACCCTCAAATTCTCTGGAAAAATTTCCGATATATTGTACAGTGAGATAAAAGATGAAATGTATCAATGATTCCTCCAAATCAAACAAAACTTTGGTTTTATGATCTTGTCTGTGCTTCCCCCATTCCATCTGCCCAATAAATCACATAGAGTAAACAGCATAGAACACACTTGGCTTATTTTAAGGATAAAGATCTACAGAAACCTGCAGTTCCAAGGAGAGTAAATCTGTCACAATTTATATTTAGATATTATGCCATCCTTCTCACAGACCAAAACTTAAAGTTATAGTTTCCTCTTTTCTTTTACAGTACATCTAACCTGATGTCAAACATTCTTTTACCATATTTCCTTTAACTACTGTAAAGGTCTATGCCCACTCAGAACTCTGCAAGCAATGATTTAATTAGTGCTACTTATTTTCTTTGCTGGATTTTTTTTTCCAAGAGTGCACAAACAGCCTCAGTTCTATTTCCCAGGAATACAGTCTCTCTGTGTACATCAGCTGCTGAGGAACCCTGCTGTTCAATAGAGCTGTCTTGGGTTTAGATTTGCCTTTCACTTGGCACAGTAACTCTGTAATCAAAGATCAAAATGATTACTGGTTGTTTCATAAAATGAATCAAGATAATCTCATAAAATCACTTAAGCTGGAAAAAACCTCCAAGACCAACCAGTCCAACCATTAACCCAGCACTAACAAGTCCTCCACTAAGTCATGTCTCTAAGCATCACTCTACGTGACTCTTGAACACTTCCAGGGATGGTGACTCAACCACTTGCCTGGACAACCTGTTACAAGGTTTGACAACCCTTCCAGTGAAACAATTTTTCCAGTTAAGTTCCAATCTGAAACTCCCCTGGCACAATTGGAGGCCTTCTTTCAGGTAGTTGTAGAGATCAGTAAGTTCCGCCCGAGCCTCTTTTTCTCCAGGCTAAACACCCCCAGCTCCCTCAGCCACTTCTCACAGGACTTGTGCTCCACACCCTTCCCCAACTCTGTCATCCTTCTCTGGACAGGCTCCAGCACCTCCATGTCTTTCTAGTAGTGTGGGGTCCAAAACTGGACACCAGATTTGAGGTGCAGTCTCACCAGTGCCAAGGACAGAGGGACAATCACTGTCCTGGTCCTGCTGACCACACCTTTCCTGTTACAAGCCAGGATGCCATTGGCCTTCTTGAAGATATACTTAGTTTTTCACAAAAAGTACCCATTAAAAAAACTGTTGCTTATTTGATTTTCAAAAATCACTCTTGCTATTAAAGCATTATTAAAGCATAATTAAAGCAACAAGAAACACACAAGATAAGTCAGAAAAAAATTATTCGTAATATGATCCTAAAGCAGAATCTCTCTTGAGAAGAACCGATAAGAATTTCTGTGATTTGCAAATGGCTTTACATGAAGATTTTTTAAATGTAAGCAAAGGAGATGCTATCTTCCATACCCAAACTGAAAAGCTATTTCTATATTTTGTAGCAAATTTCAAAGACAGCTGCAATCTGCCATAGTTGGATTTCTCAGATGCAATTTCACAGAGTAAGACAAGTCAATTTAATAATCTGCCTCTTAGTGCCGAAATTTTGTTTCTCTGCCATTTCCCTCTGTCCAGTCCCAACTATGCACCCCTTCCAGTTTCTTTACATCAGAGGTAAACACCATATAATTCAGTTCACTGATTTAGAAAAAAAAAATAACACAGCACAAATTTACCGGTGTTTTGCCAGGTTAATGCATTGGATTGCTCATAGAAACATCTGATGAGCACCAGAATCAGAGCAAAGAAAGTGTCAGGACTGTGCAGCTAAGTGAAAGGTGGGAGCACAGCAACACTTCCACTTTCGTGCATTAGTGAGTCAGAATAATTTTGTTTGCTTAGGTATATAAATGGCCATAATATTATCTGGTAACACTGGAATACAGCAAGCTGTTATGCCTCCCAGAAAATCCTTGCATGTGTTGGCTGACATTTTTGCTCAAGCAACAAACAGTGAAAATGAGGATTTGCATGTCCCATAACCTGCATCCATGACAATATGGAGCCCATGAGTCCAAAGAATATGCATTAATGACAATAGACAACACAATAACATGTGAAAAACATATTACTAATTTTAGCCTGTTTGATGGTGAATAAGCTTTCAGTGGTGTGGAAGTCATTCTGGACCCAGTAAGCTATTTACTTTGCATTGGATTTAAGACAAACAAGCAAAGATGATAATAACTATCGAAGAATTTAATTCAGAATTTCTTAGTGCAGCTGACCACTCAATAATCAGCAGCTCAGTACCAAAATATGTAGATGTTTTGTTTGAAGTGGCTATACAAGCAAAGCACATCTTGATGCAATAGGAGAGTTCCAAATGAAAGGACTTCATGATTCCAGAAAGTACCTATAATGAATTTTAACAAGCATCTGTCAGCTGAATAAATGACAATATGGAATTATGCAACCTGAAATCTGAGTGCAATATGCCACTTCTTCAGATCTTTTACTGGAATAGTCATTGCTAACAACATTGATTTTAATCTATTTATTCAGACTGGGACTGTGACAAACCTCCAGACTTCTCTTTTACCTCTGAAATGGAGAAGAGACTTAAGTCTGACCAACTATCCTCATTTCTCACCTCCCTGTATGGTGATACAGAACATTTTCTGGTAGTAATCAGAGACTGCATATTTTGTTTTACTGTGTGTAGCATTAGAAGGCTCTCCAGACTGGGACTAGGGAAGAAGGATATGGAGACAGTAGGAAAAGGAATTCAATTTCATAGCCCCTCTTCAACTGAATGTGTTTTCCTGAAGGAAGGATATTCCAAGTAGAGTGGTATCGAGCAATGATCTGAGCAATGACCAAAGGTATGGGAGGTGGGAAAAGGTTTTCAAACAGGAAAAAAAAGACCTCAGAGGGAAAACAGATGCCGTGTTTAGGACAAAGAATGACCAGATGCGACCGCAACTGTTTCAGGAGTGGGTTTTGGCCCTTTGTTTGCAGATTTTGTTAGCTGTGTTGGTAACAGGAAGATACTCCTTCACGGATGATTCTGGGTGCGCTTTCAGTCTGTGGGCTGGAGGGCTGCTCTTCCTGAGAGGATCCAGCACCCAGCAGCCACCACCACAGGAACCTTCCCTGTTGTTTGAAGTTCCTTAAGAATCCCAGAGAGACTGCTAGGAACTAGAGAGCACAGCAACAGCAATTCCCAGTGCTACAGAAGCTAGAGCAGCTGCATCTAAGCACCCTGAAAAGACATCTAGGAAAAGACAAATTGACTGTCATACCAAAATGAACTTCATTTATCTCTGCATTCTAATGGCAACTTAGGAATAACATACTCTGTTTCAGGCCAATTCAACACAGTCAACTTCAGTGATGCTGCTGGATCACTCGAAATGATCACCTGAATGTGTGATGTTAAACATTAATTCACAAAACAAGAGTACACTATTCTCTTTTTTAAAACAGCTTGTCTTTTGAGACCTGTTAACTTGTGACCAATTGAAATACTAATGCTTTGTGAAACTTTCAGAAAAACAAGGAAGCAGCACTACCATTATATGACTTACACTGGTCACAGGAAAACTTGTTCTACATTACTGCATGAATACTAAACATAAATGCACTCTCTCTATGACTTTGGGTTGTCCTGCACAACAGTCTGACCTCCAGATAGGCCCTTTTGGTTCTACCAATAAATAAACAAATAAATAACTGGGTGAATTTCTCTGATAGTAGCCAGATAGCCTGTCCTTTCACTCTTTTCACAGAACTGTTTAGAAGTACCAGCCAAACGCAACATATATATGGAATGAATTATCTTTTCATTACCTAATGTACTCATGGCAGAATGAAACTGTGCTGTTCTATTAAGTCCTTTTACATGGTGGTCTGGAAGACTTAGAGCCATTAAAATCTACACTTTTTTCAGTTTGCTTTAAAAAAAGCCATTATAAATTGTACTTTCAGATGCAACACTAAATCTGTAACATCCTGACTAGGATTTTATTGCCTGATTTCAACAATTATAAATGATTGCAGCAAGCCTGGCTGAAATGAGTGGTGTTCCATGTGTGATCCCAGGCTCTGTTTCACTGCAAAGTTATTAGCCCACACCTAGGCTTTTTATGTAATATAATCCGTGAAACACTGAGAGTCAATTGGAGAAGCCTTAGTTAACTTGAATAAATAATTCTTCCTATGGCACCCCCTGTTTTCAAAGCACAGTTTCCATTAACTCAGAGCTCAATTAAACAAACCAGGATCAGTGTGACTAAACTGGGAAGCATTTATGTTATGACACATCTCTAGAAAATACCAAATTCTCTGGTAATCTTGATGGTTTTGTTTGATTTAGATACTAGAACTGGTAGAAATTTTTCCATGAATGAGGTAGGAGTTTGTTAGCAAAACTGGAGGAAAGATGTTATAAGAAAGCATGCTTTGAAAAACATTTTTATCCATTCTTCCTCTAACTCTTTATAATCTATTTTTATAGAAGATATATAGAGAGAATTTTATATAAGCTTACGCATACAGTCGTGTGCCTATTTCATGTTCTATTTCTGTGGCAGGAGACATGAACCTGTATTAATTCAGGCTCTGTAGCTGCATTTTTCTCAATGGAGGGATTTATAAAGATACAGGATGCCCAGCCAGTGACAGAACTGCTCCTAGAAAAGCCAGATTGCTGAGATGGCAAGAAGAGGTGGGCTCAGAAGTCAATCTTCTGCAAGGTCTTTTTCCTACCTCTACATTACCCCTGAAATTCCCAGTACCTTCACTCTCAGAAGATACCCCTGAAGTTCCCAGAAACAAAGCTCCAGCCTTCTAACCTTGCGTCTCTCTATAAAGGAGAAGAAAGCATTACTACTAGACTTTCACTTTCCCAGAAGTACACAAATTCAAGGGGATTTTCTTCTTTGTACTTGAACAGAATATATTCAATCTACTTCATAGTTGTAAATATTAAGAGTAGAAGTATCAAAGCAAAGCTTGTCACATAACTAGAGGCTTAGTTGAGGCTTGTGAGAAGTTCTGGATCAGATAGACTATGAGGCTTATGAAAATGCTCCTCTCCAGACCAAGAGTACCCAAAAACAGAGGAAACAAGTTTCAGTCATGTTACATGAAGCACAGGCTTCCAGGGGTTTTCCAGGGGCAGATTTTTTCTTTACTTTGTAACCTGCCTTTGAGTTCATTAGGTTTATAGTTACCTCAGAAACAGAACATATCAGATTGGTATTTTATACAGCATTGTCCCCTACTATAAACACATAATTCATTTGGCTACACAAAGTTTGTAAAAAATATTGGCTTAATAACTCTGTATCCTGTCACTCTTAAACCTTCCTGCAATGTTCTTTCTCTTTTTTTCCCCCCTTTAGTTCACATATATTTTCACCAAACTGGAATGCAGTGGAATCATGTCAAACTAAGAAAATTACAAAGAGAAACATTTTGAAATATATCACATTTAAATATTCTCAGAATTATTGTTTAAATCAAAGTCTTCAAATTTTCACTACTTTTATATTAAATTTATTTATTTTTATTAAATTTATTCTGTATAGACTTCTAGCTTAAAATTCCTACTGTAAAACAAACAAACAAACAAACAAAAATTGCTGGCACTGAAATACCTTTATAATTAATGAAAACAAATAAGCACTTTTACAGTGTTGCACCTTCTCCTTCAGGAAGATATGAATTCTGCCCTAAATCACTATTTCCCACCATTCACCTAAAAGAGTCTAAATAATTTCATACATAATATCTACATTGGAGATGTCTCCAGCTGACTAACTGCATTGCAGCAATGCATTTATTTATTGCTAACACAACATTCACAACTTGCTCATTATCACTTTGTTATTTACCTTTCCTTTTCAGGCCGAAAAAAATCAATTCTGTTTGATATTAACCAATATATGCCAAACTCATATGCTAAAAACCTCAATTTTTTTAATTTGGACACCTTAAGGATCCAATCAATTTCTCAACAGTACATCCTTTCCCAGTCCATTTAGTAAAGAAAAATGGAGTAGAACATAACAACATAAACTGTAACCTTACCTGAGTGCTTGTAGGAGGTAATTCACATCCCTGTATTACAAATACACAGAAATGGTGTAAATTCTGAATGAGAAAGGATACATTCGTATGGCTCCTGTTCTTGTTCCAATGGCCAGAATTTTCTGAACTGGGTCAAAAGCTAAGGCAGTGGGTAGATAAGGAAAACCGTGGCGAACCGTCTGAAACAGAACAAAAGAGCAAAGCGACTGAACTGGAACCACAGGTAACAGCATCAATGTTTTGTTACATGTACAGGAAGAGGACCTATGTTTCTCTCTATGTTGTAGCATTTGCAATACACTTCAGGAGAAGAATTAAAAAAGATAACAGTATTTTGAATGTAGAGTTGAATTTTGCTCATACAAAACTCTAGCTATGCTTTTTGCACACCAGTATTTTAAATGGTTTTGTTGCAACAAAGTAGACTGCAAAGTATACATCATTACACAATTGGTATATATTGCCTGTGTGGTATGCTGAAAGATAACCTCAATATGCAACGCAGCTGAACTGTAAATTGAAAAAGAAAAAGACACATAATATGCTTTCAAAACACTGTCAGAAATAACCTCAGCCCCAACAGAACAGCTCCAGCAGAAAGAAATGGAACCTGTCCAGGGGAAGAGATCCAATAAACCAATGAACTGAATTGAGCCCATGAGGTAAAAATCCTTAATATCAATTTAAAAAACAAGGATGCCAGAGAAGATGTTCTCAAAATGAGCAAACCACTCACCCTTTCTTAATCTTTATCTATAATACTATGCTTTTAATTCTAATTTTAGCAGGGACACTTTAGGGAATAAATGAACCAAGCATGATGCAACATATCCTTGAAAACTGACTCAATATTTTAAGTTATCTTAACCTGGAGGTTATGACCAATATGACTTCTTATGAGGAAGAATCTGATGAGGGAGAACACTAATGTAAGAATAAAATTGAAAATAAGTGAAGTATAAAAATACACATAAAAATGAACTGTAATTAATTTTGTGTGTGTGGCTGCTTATATAAAAATGGTTAAAAATGTATTTTTTTAGTATACTAATGATGTTTTATAGTATTTAAGTTAATAAAACCTTGAACTCTAGGACTGACTCTTTTTTTAGTATGTGGTTTGGATTGGAGAGGAAGTACTTTGAACTGAAAGAAATTTAAGTTTCTGAGATATTTTCTTCTTCCTTGAAATTATCTTGTCCAAGGACTAAGTCTGCAGAAGCATTCAGCAGTTCCCTATGGAACAGCTTCAACAAAAGGGACTCCTTAATTGCAGACCTGTTGAGTAAAAGGCAGCTGATGATTTCACAGCTGTATCACTCCAACTCTTCTATTACAGCTGGAAACACTTGAACTGGTATTCACAAGCACTTTGGGAACAACCAAATGTATGTTTTTCAGCAAATAACCACTTCCTTAAAAGAGATCTTACTTGTCTCATATCTTAATTATTGCTGATAAGGGAGGTTGTTTAAAGAATGTCTAATTGCTAGGTTCTAGACTGCAAAACCCAAAAGCATATGTTACTTCAGTAAGCTTTAGAAAAGTAACTCACTTTTTATGTTAATGTAGGCATTTATCAAAGATCTCCACAACTCTGTTACTGGTTTGGTTTGCTCTGTAGTTTATTTTAGGGTTCTTTTAACCTTCCCATCTTCCTAAGTATTAGGATTAGTCAAATATGTCATTTTGATATCTAAGCTGCAACTAGACTCACATACCATAAAAATAGTTTTACTCTCTTGTTGCAAAAGCAACAGGAATCATGAATTGTAGCATTTTCTATAGTGTTGAGTATTTAGCCTAACTGCGGCACTAATTTGCTATTATATTTGTATATTCTGTATTCTGGTGAATAAATGTTCTTGCTTACCTAAAAAACCCCCATATATTTTACCAATTACCTTTTGTTAATTATTAATTTTTAGAAACCCTCTCTTTAATAAAGTTTGAATTTTTATCAGTTCTAGTCACAGTAAGCTTTTCTACAGTTTAGCTCTGACTGGAGCTTTCAGTACTATTTTTAAGATCTAAGAATGCAAAGATCAATATTTTAAAATGCTTATGAGTATTCTTGCCCATGTATTTAGTATCTGCATTGTATTTTCAGTATTTCTGCAATCTACACTCAGACTTCTCATTTGAAAATTTGAATTGGGTCCTGTATTTCAGACAGAACCATGTTTTAGAAGCACAGTGACAGACATCTTCTCAGGATCATAGCTCAGTAAAACTTTTCAAACTCTGCGATTGACGCAAAAGTGTTATTTCTATTTTGCAGCCATTTTCCAAATTTGGATATTTAGACTAATTCCAACTGGGAAGTTCTTGTTGAATGCAAAATTCTGCCATTTGTATAATATATAAAAAGCGTTGGTTTTTTAAAATGTATTGAAAATCCAAGTAAATGGCAATTTTCTTGTAAAATATTTATATTTATTAGGACTCTTAAAGGACAAAACCATTTTAGAAGTAGAGCCAAGCTATACGGTACACAGTTAAGGCAGAAAAAAGATATCTCTGTGATTGAGCTTTTGGCACAAATCAGAGCAGCCTCAGAAATTATTCTGAAGATCAATTCTATTCAACTAAAGAACAGGGAAAAGCTGTAGCACTTCAGATCCCTAAATGCTTGTTCTCAGCTTTGGTCCAAGAACCTTTCTATTTCCAAGGACTGTGAGAAAAACTGACATGAAGATCTAGCACTTGAGGCAGACTTTTCAATTATGCATTGATACAGTCAATGTGAACATACATGCAAGGATGAATAACAATTCTAGAACTGCGCCTGGGCTTGCTTCCAGCATTTACTAATAGAGATGAAGAAGAGGAGAAGGCTACAAAATTAACTTGATTTTAAGGTGACAAAAACCCAAAAGTATGTTCCTAATTAATCTGAGTTGTGTCTTGTAGGAGCAACATAGAACAAAACTATCAGTGGTGCTAAGAAACACAAAATAAAGTGGATTTTTTTTTCAAAATTTAACTATCTCAATAGTAAGTGAAAGTAGAAGAAGTATGCTAAAAGAATCAGTCTATGTTGAAAGGAATATAGGACCTAATCAAGCCACAAGAAAGGTGTCAAGGAAAAACAAAGAAAGAGGGAGAGAAAAAAATCCAAACGGCAGATGGAGCCACAACTGCTTTTCTCCACATTATCCATCTTCCTTTTATGCCTCCTCTCTAGAGGCAATCTGTGCTCCCCAGGATATACAGTTTATGTGCAATATGCAAAATAATTTATTTGAAACAGAACAATTACAAAGGCAGATACAATTCCAGCATAAATCCTCATTCAGCTTTGTTATTCTCTTTTAAAACCTCTTTTAAATAATTTTATGAAGCAAATTGCATGTATCTGTCATTAAAGTAATCTTTATACAACCAATTTACTTAAATTAATATAGGAAATTGATTATTTGGGCTGGCTAGTAATCTACTAATGAACATTTTAATATCCTATACAGAACAGAACAATCTTTTTCTGTCTAAGATACCATGACATATTTCATTAGCTGGAAAAAAAAAAATTGCACTTGTACTAATATGCAATATCCAGTATAATTGTTCACATGGTCCATAATGCAATTTTTCAGTACAAGACTTTTTCTTAATTTCTGTTCTATGGTAGTTTATATCAGACTGCAAAGACACCATTTAAAAAAACTACTATAATATTCTCTAAATACCTCCAGAAAATGCAGAATTAAACCACACTTTAAAGTATCGGCTATCAAATTCATGTATTAGCTAATTAATAGGGTTTATAGCTAAAAGTGTCCCTGCTAATTTGCATGAACTTAACATTCATAACTGTTCTACTAATATTTTATAGATACCCAGGTTTATGTAACATCTGGACAGCAAAAGTGATTAAAACTTAGGTAAATAATTTTTGAGAAGATATCTATTTGTTAAAATTTAACTATGGGGTCTAAACCTGTGACTCAGGATGAAGACTCCACTGCCAAAGTGTGACCAACACGCACATGTGGAAATCTCACTGCAGAAGTAATTGATGGGTTTACAAAACAGAGGATGAAGTGCTGACTGAAACCTCTCTAGCCTCTTATTCGGCTGTATAGGAAATTAATAAAAGTCAATGATTACAGCATTTTCACCACTACAGCACTATTTTTAGTACTGTGGTACTCAAAGATTGTAGTGGGGAAAATGGATGCTTTTACAGATGAGCTGCCGTGCATTATATTGCTATAAAACCATGACATCCCTCATTAATGGACCTGTGTCTATTATCTCAGATGGGTAATACTGATCCCTGCTCACGGAAAATGGAAAGAGGACAAGACATCAGTAGGTTTCCAACCTCAGTAAACAATACAAGAGAGACACATTTTTTAATTAGTTATATTTTCCTTTTTCAAAGGAATACCTTTTGTAAAAATCATAGCTTAGCTGAAACTTTCCAAATTCAAGCCATGAATTCCATCTCAACCTATATTAGGAACCAGTACTTCTCAGCATGTTCCAGGATTATTCTAAGAAAACTACCTTTTAAAAATTGTTTTTAGATACAGGTACCCATAGATAATTCTTTTCCATGGTGCAAACCTAGAAACAGTCATCTGGAGAAAGTCATTTGCAACAGGGACTGGAGCTGTAGACTGGGATTGCTGTCTGTAGCAAGATGGTAAAATAAAGACTAACAGAGTGCACACAGAAAGATTTTTGAAAAGTCAGCAAAGTTTCTTCAATGGGAAATCCTGTCTGACTAGTTTTCTCTAATTCTATGAAGCTGTCAGCATGCATGTAAATAAAGGAGATACAAATATACATAAGTTTTCCAAAGGCCTTCCAATAACATTCCCCAGCAACGCTATTAAAGAAACAAAGGTGTCCTGGTACTGACGAAAAGGGTTTATTTGTGGACAGAAAGCTGCTTAGGTAACAGAAAACAAAGTATAGTTCTAAGGATTTTTACCATGAAGAAAATTCACAAGTAGAGCTCTCCATGGATGAGTGCTTGGGCCAATTCTATTCACTGTCTTTAATGACCTATAAAAGGTAATGAACATTGAAATCTCCAAGTTCATAGCTGATTGTAAGATCCTTTGGATAGTGAAATTCAGTACTGATGGTGACCAACTCCTGAAAATGCTGACTAGCCTGACCGAAGTTGGCAGGATGTGGATAAACGAGCTTCAGTGTGGATAGATGTAAGATAAAGCATCTAGAAGGGAAAAAAAAAATCTTAACCAGGCCTACACCATGTCAAATATGGAACCAGCATTTAAAACCCAAGAAAGTAGTTTTGTGGGCATGGTTGGCATCCTTTTGAAGTATTTGGTTTAATGTGCAGCAGCAACTCAAAAAGCCAAGTAATGTTGGACATCACCAGGAAGAACACAAAGAATAACACAGAGGGCATCATTTTGCTGCCATATAAACGCTGGGTGAGCCCATTATGTGAGGACTGTATGCAGCTCTAGACTCCACCCCTGAAGAAGTAGTCAAGACAGAGCTGACACAGAATTGTCTTCCCTGTGGAAAACAACTAATGCTCCAGGTGATGGACACAGACCTTATCAGGAAAGACTAAGAGTGCAGCAACTTCAGTTTGGAGAGAAGAAGGTTGTGGGGGGATATGGCTAAGATTTATATAGTCAAATGAGTGAGTAAGCAAAACATATTTGGCAAAACCATGGAAGTATTCAAAAGAAATGAAAGAATAGTTTAAAACAGAAAAAATAAAAGCACTTCTTTACACAACAGGTAATGAACTTCTGAAATTTGCTGCCATGGAAGGTTTTGAAGGCTGACAGTGTCAGAAGGTTCAAAGTGGCATTAGACAAATTCATTGACATTACTGATGGGTGGATTTTAAAAGACCAGCTAAGGATACACTGACACCTCAAATCCAGTGATGGTGGATGATGGGAGATTAGAAAGGGAATGGACTGCAGAAAGTGATCTAAGTAATTACTCCCCCTAAGTGACACATTCTGTTGCCACTGTTAGAGACTGACAGCTGGGTGATATGGACCATGGCTTTGTCTCAGCAGGGTATTTCTTATGAGCTTATTAACTTCACCAGCAGCTGCAACACTGAGAGAGGAAGAAAAAGCAGATCAGTACTGGGGGAGAAAAACACAGCACCGAAAAAGATAAGGAAAATGCGGGAACACAAGGGAAAAAGAGAAATGTTACTGAATTATGGAATTCAGGGACAGGAAGAAAAGATACACAAAGGGAACAATCATAGTTTCGTAATATTTCCATACACAACTTTTGGCATAGAAGAAGAATGTTTTTTAGCAATAGGCAAATTTATTTTGTCTTTTAATTTTCAAATTAAAAAACTTATTTTGTTATAAAAGGTCAATTTAATTAGCTACAGTTGAATTTGGAGAAAATAGCTGAATCAGGCTTCAAATAACATGAATTTTAAAAGTCTAGTTCAACAAATATTATACACTGATAATTATATGAAAAATAAGAGAGATTATAGAGTATTTAAAATTAACTGGCTTGTATATAATATTTTTGTACAATGAACATACGATTTTTTTTTTGAAGCAGCTTAATGTACTTGAAAAACCTAAAACAAGGTTTGAAAAATTAGTATCAAGTCCACATTTTCAGTACTGTATTGTTTTCACTCCGTTGCCTTTAAAAAGTCTGTATGCAGAGTATATGACTTCTCTGAAACATGCTACCACACATCATAAAATTTTTCAATTTCCTCATATTGCTTGGCCCTGGAAAAGAAAATACATCCAAAGGCATCTTCCAGGCAATTAGCTTTAAATAAATAAATAACATGAAGAATGATTCTTGCAGTCCTCTCTAAAGTTCCTCCTTCCATGACAAAAATCTCTGCAGATACTTCAGAGATGTGTTATTCCATTGGCATTTTCAGTTCTGCATGCTAGGTGTTACAGGCTATCAAATCAGGATGGTGCTATTTAGTTGTGATCCATATAGATACAAATGGCCAAGTTAAGTAAAACACGGGGGGAAATAAGGCCTTCTGAATGTCAGAAGACATTCTCTCATTATTGTTCCTTGAAATATACTATAGTGTATCAAAACCACAAAATTTATATAATTTAGATAGACAAATCCACAAATAAATAAAATTGCATTGATCCTTGATCTGCACTGTTGCCAGTTCACAGCTCAGCTGAAGATGGAAGGCTGCACACTGTCTGCCAAAGCAGAGTGGTTGAATTTTAATATTACTTGCCTGATCTATTTAAATCAGTGTGTTGTGGCCAAGCAACTGCTTGGCAATTACACCACCTTGCTACATCTACCACAGCACTGAGTTACAGTAGAGTAAATTAATAAGCTTCAGGATAACACACGGATATAACCATTCCAAAAGAAATGTTATGCCCTTTGGAGAAATCCTAAATTCAAGGGAGTATGTTGTGTGCAAAAATATTTCATCTCCTCCTTTCTCCTTCTTTCTAAAAGAACTCTACTAAGTTTAAAAACAAACAAGAAAACCCCAACAAAACCCATACAAATATACAGAAAGGGTGGGAAAATTGAGAACACAATGAAGAAATTGCATCCATTGCACAGTAAATATGCTATCATCTACTCCCCACTGTTGTCATTTAAACTGGTATGAAGAAATAGGGCTTAGAGAGAAATCAACTTACAGAGAAATGCTATGGATGTTAACAAAACTATATAGGGCCTTGGCTTTAATGTAAAATTATTTTAAAAACCCCAGCTCTAAATCACTGATTCCAAAGCTCAATTTGGCCTACCTACTCAAGCAAGACTTCTGTTGAAATGGAGAATCATTGCAATCAAATAGCAGTTCATATTGATGTTGTTGCTGTTGCATCATTTAACTGTTATTACTCTAGATCTTGAAACAGTTTAGTTTAGAATCTCATCTGTCTGACGGAAATCTATTTTCTAGGTATTTACAAGAATTGTAAAATCATTCAACTTCTCTGATAGCCCTGAAAGGAAAATAATTTTGTCTTCACTACTGTGGATGCAGAGAATAAAATAATTTCATAATTTTAATGAGAAATTAAAAACAAAACTAAGCAGTTTTTATTAATTTTACATCAGAGTAACATAGCAATAACTCTAATAAATTTTGCATGACTTCCCTATTTTTGGATTTTCTGAAACTTTGCTACTTCAGGCTGATTATGCTTCATCCTGACATGGCTGGTTGTGGTTACTGTTCTGCAGCAAATGTTTTGGTTTCTGCTTTCAGAATATTTTACCTTTCTTTTGTTTGGTTGGTTTGTTTGTTTTTAAATCAGCCATATTGGAGGATTTAAAAAATTTTGCTACTATGACCACGGTCTTGAAGGGTAGTTTCTTTTGGTTGGGGGGGCAGCAGGAGAGGAAGCTATAGAAACACAATGTTATAACTCTACTTTGATACAGAGATAATGTGTATTATTAATTTATTCCTGTGAAAATCTATTTTGCAACATAAATAGGCATTCTTGTATACAAATGCTGTTACCAGATTTCATTACCAGCATTTACAACATTGCTTACTATTTAATATTAATTCATAACTAGTCTTCTCCTTCCTTCTTTCTGTATACATGCAGTATGCAATCTGCAGATTTTTGTTCTGATGTTGAATCTGAACAAAATTTCATCTGAAGGTAATGGCCAGCATCCCATCTCACACAGGGTGAAGATATATTCCCAATTAAATGGAGATATGTTGTGGCAGGTTTTCCCCCTCTAACCTCAGTGAAATCCAGCAGATCTTGCACATTACTATCCCCCTCTGCACTGCTCATAACGGTAGCAGGGACACAACTCACAGACACAAATGAAGACATTATATCCATGGATCAGAAGAATGAGGTCTCTGTTTACATAACCACATGCCACTTTTCCTGCCTTTGCCTCACTCAGTGAGTGTTTAAAAATATATGTAGGGACAAACGATGCATTAACTAGGGACCTCAGGACTCACTACAATTAACTTTCATCCACAGCTACAGTGGAATGTATCTGTATCACAAATGATGATGGACAAATGTAACTGAAAGCACATCTCCACACTTAAGGAGTACAATAGATGGAATGGCATGAACAAAGCAGAGATGAGCAATCATAATTTATTTAGAGCAACTTTTTGTGATGGCCAATGGATAACAGAGATTTTTTCAAAGGAACTGTTGCAAGGAACACACACAGGGTAGCATCCATTCTCCCCATTATGTTGTACATAAACCAATGTGATGGAGGACAGGAACAAGATATAAGCAGACACTTCATGAAAATAAAAAGATGAAATAAAGACTAGCTTGCCACACATACAGACATTACAAATACCAGCTGAATAAGGGACCTGACTTCTGAGTATCTGACCTCAGAGCATTCTTATATAACAGATTTTTAAGTGGAATACAAGCACTTATTTTAAATTTATTGGACCCAAATTCTGCATAAGGACACACTACCGTATACACATGCATCTATATATCTACCACTGAATTCAGTCAGGCTACTTTTGAGTCCATGCATTCATCACCTCAGAACCTTAATTATTAGGGTGGGTTTTCTTCAGTATTCTATTCAACTTAACTTCAAAGGAACCATAAAAAGTGTGCCTTAGCAGACTTTGACCCTAGCAACAGGTGACAGATTGTCTCGTTTTTTTATTATTCATAGTCTTTGTTGTTGATATGTTAGGAATGGACACAGCACTGCACAAAGGTAACACCTTACTACATCTGAGCATACTTGCCAGCCACCTCTACCTAACAATACTGCTTTCTCTTCTCTTCACAGATACACATTACTTGTACTTCTAATCCTACACTCCTCTAATATTCCCCTGTAATGATTCTAACACACCTTGTGACAAATTAATATATCCCATAAACTGCCTTTATAAGCACTTTTTCTTAGAATAGCCAATAGGCCAGTAAATTCATGTAGTTTAGGAGGGTATATACTAGTTTACTTCTCTACCACATGGTTTTGTCTGTTTACAAAGTGAACATACTAAGTTTTCACTGTATTTTCAGACAGACCTCAAAAAGGGATTTGTGCATCACCATACACTGGGCTGTATCAGTGGTCTTAGAACAAGAGTCAGATATGAATAGATACTCAACTAAACTGAGAATCGGTTCTGTCTTAGATTTAGTCCACCTCTGCTGAGAATAGCTGCATGTTTTACCTAGTATATGCATTTCTACTTGAAAAAAAATCTTTATTTCATATTTTTATCCATGAATTCCTAACTAATTTCTCAGTCATTTATTAAAAAATTTAAGTATAAGTCTTTTTCTTTCAGAAATAAGTAGGAGGAAAGAAGTTGCTTATGCAACCAACATTTTATATGACAGCTCTTTGACCAGAACACTCCTGGTACATGGGCTAACCAGGCTGAACTTCCTCCATCCTCCCAGAAGAGAATGAAAATTGCTTTTCCAAATGCAATAGAGAGAAAATTTCTCATTAACTAACTGGTGGCCCACAGGTGCTGTACAGTATAACCAGTGTGACCAGTTCCCACTAGCAGCTGGAGTTCAGCCTGGAGCAGAGGAGGCTCCAGGTCACCTTATAGCACCTTCCAGTACCTAAAGGAGGTTACAGTAGAGCTGGAGAGGGACCTTTTACAACGGTATGTAGTGACAGGGCAAGGGGAAATGGCCTTAAATGAAAAGAGGGTAGGGTTATATCAGAGACTAGGAAGAAATTCTTGACTGTGGGGGTGGTGAGGCACTGGAACAGGTTGCCCAGAGCAGCTGTGGCTGCCTCATCTCTGGAGGTGTTCAAGGTCATGTTGGATGGGGCTTGGAGCAACCTGGCCTAGTGGAAGAAGTCCCTGCCCATGGCAGGGGGTTGGAACAAGGTGGTCTTTAAGGTCCTTTCCAACATTTATTATTCCATGGATTAAAACAAAAACAAAAAAACCACAACAAACAAACACACATACACACACAAAAATAAAATAAAAAAAACAACAACAAAACAAACAAAAACCAAACAAAACCCCAAACACTTGAAACAGCACATAAAATTACAGCAATTAGCTTAGCTTTCAGGTTTCCCTGTGTGAAGTCAGGAGTTGAACTCAGTGATCCTCACAGGTCCCTTTCAACTCAGGATATTCTATGATTCTCATATTTTTAAAAATGCAAAGTCAACCACAAAAAGCAGAAAAATTAGAACACACATGAATTAACATAATCTATGCAGCATGAATTTGTTCTCCATTTGTAAGGATTAACTAAATTATCTTTTTCTGCCATAGAACTTTTGCCTCCCCCATGCATGGAGCAGTCCGGCCTGTCCTATGGGCAAACCAAAAATAAACAGTTTAAGAGCTGTTTTCTGCCAAACTTGTCTATTCAGTACAAAATAGGAATATGCGAGGTACAACTCAGATAGAAAATTGCAGAAAAGAAATCCTAAGGATTATGAATTAAGCTTTTCACATGGGGCTGATAATGATTTTCCCATTTTCTGATTGACTAGTTTGAGATAGTGGAGGTTGATGATATACATACACCTTCGGTGCAATTCACAAGTCCAATGTGGAGCCAGAAACTCACCTGCAGTCATTTGAGACAGAAAGTAAATTCAGAGCCATTCTGGCTATCTAAGGTGGACATATAAATTGACAGCATGAACATCTAACCTAAAGATCACTCTGTAGGTGTGCACAATGTGTGCAACAAAATGTGAAAACAATGGGAGGCAAAATGAGAGGACATGGTATAAAAGTGTTAAATGTGCTAGAACAAAACCAGATGGAAAGCAGGTCAAGCTGCAAACTCAAAACAGTGGGCAGTAAACAGTCTGGCATTTTGGATTTTCTGTGGCATCTATACAGTGGAAATAATATCATCTCCATCTCACAGAAATATTGTGAAGGTCAATTCATTAACATTTATAAAGCTTTCAGAACTACAGTGGTGAGCACTTCTGTTGCAAAAGTCCACAGGGAACTTAATATTCAGGCATGCTCTGAGTTCTAAGTATTCAGAGAAATACTGGAGTGCTTTTCAATGAGCCAACACTATTTGTTGTGCTAAATTAAGCCTAAAGAAGAAATATGGGATCATGTAATTAAAAGTTCTCAGTGCAAACAAACTTATTTAAGAAATGTGGAACATCTGAGTGCTTTGTTTTGCAACCTTAAAAGTCTTAAATGTGAAGGACCTGTATTAATGTGTTCAGGATTAATATTTGATTAACAACCAGACATAGTGGTGAAAAAACATAGGTATTTGCAAAAAAAACAAACAAAAAACCCTTAACAAGTGAATCCACTTATGCTACTACAAGTACCTTAAAATCTTCGAAGTTCTTTAAAAAGAAGATTTTAATATGCTATGTTTTTTCCCATGGATGAGTCCTATTTCCAATTAATACCAACCTTTAAAAAAGAAAAATACATTATAATCATAAAAAAATCATAAAATTACTATCATCTAATTTAGAAGAGTCATTTGTGACTCTGTAGTTTTAAAGAGAATAGGGTTTTGTATCTAACATTAGACCTAAACCCTGGTATATTGGAAAAATTCCTTCAGAACATTATCTTATTTACCATTAAAGTACTGAATGAACTCTGAGCACTTACAAATAAGGGTTCATACTAATTTTAAAATGGGTTTTCTCTGAAATGGAGCACTTTACACACATTTTATTTTTTGCTTCCTGCATGACCTTACTAAGGAAACAAGACAGATTAACCAAACAGCTCAAGCTAACTAAAACCCTATGGGATAGCTTATAACAAAGATTTTTTATTATTATTATTATTCATAACCAAAAATAGAATTACGTGCTCCTGCAGCACTGTGCTTTAATCGCCATTCCAAAATTCATTTCCTCTCTATTATCACTGAACTGCAGAATCATGTTGCATGTGCAGGTGAAGTACCTACTTGTCTCCTGTCAGAAGGACTAAATGTTTACCTTCACAGGTTGATGAAATAGAGTATTACCATCTATAAACACTGGGAATTAAGATTTAAGACCACCTGATAGGAAGTAGAGATGATTAAGGTATTTAAATTGGCTCCTGATTGACTGTATCTTTAAGGCCTGTTTTGGTCAAAGCTAAGTAGGATTTGGAAGGCACAATTGCAGTTGGCCATGAGATTCCATAAGAGTTTTAACAAAAATCCAAAGTTATTCCAGCTTCCATGGGTTTTGCATAAAGACTGGGTGCATACTGAAACCATGACTATACTATCAATACAAGCAATATAGTAAGATTCAAAAGGGTGTTTATCAGATTGCAAGGCTACCCAGTAATAACACAAAGACCAGTTTGAAAAAAGAATAGAAATCTCATACTTTGGGGTTTAAAGGCAGTCTATAACCATCAGCATTTGGGGAGTAATTCTTTAAGAAGAAGATCAAATTGGCAGCTCTTGAACCTTTTCAAGTGTATCCAGTTTCTGCCTAAAGCTGAAGAAAACATACTGGACTAGATTAATTGTACATCTATTAAAGTTCAACTGTTACTGTGCTCTTAACAGGACTTGATTTCAAAAATTTTCTGCATAAAGTTATTGACCTTATGCTCTACAAATTCTACACCCTAGGATTGTTCTTCAAGAAAAGGTCAAGCAGTTCTACATGGGAAACTTATTTTCATGAAGAATAAATACTCCGTGTACAAAAAAATGTACTCCTTCATTCTTATTCAGTTTTTCTCAGCTGCGTCATCCCCTAACAAGCAATCTTCTCCAAAAGTAATAAAGCCACTGTTTTCTCCTTGTAGATTCCCTCTGCTCAAAGTTCTACTGCAATGCTTTAAAACATCCTGTGATCTTCTCACTTCCTTTATTAATAGCAGATCTCTCCCCAGTGCTGTATTTCAGTTTCTAAATGCTCTGAACAAACACAGGTAAGCCTAAAAAATCCTTGCCAGAAAAAACCAAACACATATAGAGAGGGAAAATAGAAAGCGGAAAATCCAAGGAAATTAGGTCAATCCCAATTAAAATCAACACAGATTTTACTAGTATAGTCTCCTGGATTGTGCCTTACTTTCAGACGCTGCTGCTGTCTCACACATTCAATGTGAATTATAATCAATATTTTCATGATTTTCACCAGGATACCCAAATCCCAAGAGCAGCCCTTTGATATAAGATAAACTGTACCTCAGCTTCTTGTTGTCACAAAATAGGTATGACAAAATTTCACATTGCTGGAACACTTTTAAAATGGTGCCACTGATTCATCAGTACAGCTACTAACATATAAATTTATCATGCTTAAAACAGGCCATAGTTATTTCATATGCAATTGTTTCAAAAATATTTCATTCTTTTAAATACAGAAGATTACATTAATGTGTTAAATATAATTGCTGAAAGTAAGTAGTTGTGAACATATCTTGGTGCAAAATGCAATATTAAGTTTACTTCTATTAGGTTCAAATCTGTATCTCAAAAAGACACTGTGGTAATAAGCATTCTAAAAATGTCACAAAATGGAGAGATGGCTTTCAGGTGTGTTACAAGTGAAATCAGGTGCATTACCAATCAAAACAGTGTTCTGGTAGAGAACTGGATGTGTGCTTTCAGGCAAGCAGACCGCCTACAAACTTCAGAAAGGCAATTTATTTACATAAAACCTGCAGGGTAAGGCCCTTTAATTCTTAAGTATGAGTCAGCTTTTATGTCTCACATGAAAAGGAAGATTTTTATAATCAGAAAAGAACAAAAAACGAGTCTGAGGTGCTACTTAGACTGTTAGACCACACGCCTTGATGCTGCAGATCATAACAAACCAAAGCTGCTGGCCATTGCTTTACTCAGATGTGTGTGCAGCAGGACCACAGAGCACAGACCCTTCAACATGCAGCCTGGATAACTTATGTAACCAAGCAGGAACAGACATGACCGAAATCCCAGAAGTTCTGCACAGCAAAAGCTCAGGGAAGACAGAATTTGGATTATGACTGTCTTGCTGTATTTTCAAATTAATTGGAAGGGACAGAGGTGCAAACTGTGGCCGGGATCCTGCACCCTGAAGGAGGCAGGGTGGAAGCTGTGCCTGTGTCAGGTCTCACTGGCTCCGGAGCACCTGCACAGGGCACAGCACGGGGTCGGCTCCGGGGTCCATCCAAACGTGCTCATGAGGGCACTAAACTGCAACAGAGCTGACTGAGTAGACCCCTCTGAATACACACTGCAGTGTTGCATGAGCACATACATCATCACCTCGTGTTTTGGAATCTTGCTTTTGGCATCCCTTGGTATCTTGAAAAAAAATGAAGCTGGTATTTTGTACACAATAGACTCCTGCAGTAACATGCATTCATAAGCAAGTCCTGCTCCAAGGAACCTACAGCTTTCCTATACAAATATTTACTTTGTTGAGAACATTTTAACCTGAGAGCCAAGACAGGCAAATATTGCCTACTGAAATCTTCAAATGGCATATCCCTATACACCATGTAGATCTATTTCCAAGTAGGTCTACCAGCTTTATTTCCATGTAGATCAAACAGAACATAACAATGTCTTCAGATAACATCAAGCAAGAGAAGGAAAATAACAGAGATCAGGCAAAAAATTTCATTTCATCTTATGTTGCTTAGTTTTGCAAATATGTCATACAAAATAAAAATATATTCGGACCTATTCAATGAACATGAAGGACAATGTGGAGTTTTAGCCTTACTTAGAAGGCTTAGAATGTCAGACCTACTAATGACATTTTAATGTATCCTGGTTGTTTGCATTACCTTTTTACTGAAGTGACAAAAATGGGAAAACACTGTACTGAATACCTGGAGTTTCACAAAATGCTAAATTATTGTCCATAAGCAAAAGGAGTCAAATTCAATCCTGGTAAGCAGGTATGCACTCATCACCGGCATTCTGCTAACTACAGAGTAACTTGAGTCAATAGGCCTGAGCCTGTTTTGTTTCAGGATGGCAAAGAACTATAAATAGACTAGTTAAAAAAAACACCCCAGAATTATATAAAACCTATTCCAAAGGTCTCTGAGTCTTTAAGTTAGAGGGTTTCATCCTTCTTCCCTTGAACTCTGTAGAGTTTTGACACTAGCTGTAGCTGAAAGCCAAATAGAATTAGAAACACTGATATCTGAGATCAGGGAAGCTGTGTGTTTCACGAGGGTTAGCTCTCCACAAAAACTTAGGGGCTTGTCTTAGTTGTTTCTACTGCTTTCTTCTTCCCAAAACACACACAAACAAAAAATGAGAATATGTTGGAGTTGACCATAACCTAAATTTCAAATCAATTGTTATATGGTTAATGAAAGCAAAGGATACATAATAAGTGAAGTCCATTTGCTCTTAATGTAAATTGCACTGCTTAAAAATTCTGGCTTTGAAGCTTATAATCAAAACAAATAAGCAAACAAAACTTCTAGAAAAGCCAACAGAATTCACTCTGAAGTTAAATATAACAGCAGAGGACTATAATACAGGATCTCCTTTTAGTTTTGGTCTTCATTAGAAATGCAGGATTTTCATATTTCAGAGTTGGTCAGAAGTACCAAATAGTTTGTACTGTTTTACTGGAGCATTTAATAACACCACCGAAAAAGGCTTTGTTGGAGAAAACAGATACAAAACACAACATACAAGGATATCCTATGCTTTCTACTCAATGAAAATTTCCACTTAAAGACCTGACCAAAACTGTAAAACCAATTCCAAACAAATTTGACAACTTGTGGTATTTATGCTGTCCCACTAAGTTTACTGTCATGCAATCATAATCTTCAGTACTAAACAGCCATCCTGATTCTACAACCAATCCCTCACAAATAATTGAAGTCCTATGTTCAGTAATCACTGTACTCTCTTTTATTTCTAGCTTGTGCCTTTTTCTTAAAAAAAAGAAAAAAAAAAAAAAGGAAGGACAGGCAGGGAGGATGGGAAGAGTAAGGGGGGGGGAAGCAGATGTACATAATTTTGAATTTCTAATGACTTGTAAATGTTATCTGTACTAGCACCAATTGATTTGCTTTCCTGCCCACAATCTTGTTAGTAGTTTGGGATCCAGGTGTGAACTTAGGATTTGACCCTGCATGCCGAAATTGAGATTTCTATGAATTTACAGACCACCCCAACTCTGCAGCAGGAAGAAAAAAAGCATCCCTTAGATCTCTCTCTTTTCATCCCAAAGTCCTTACACAACCACTGCAGTTCTCCAGAAACAGGCTTACTGGAATCAGATTACTGCCCCCTTCCTCATCCCCAATCCAAGGCAGCTTTTATTATTTCCATAGAAAATTAAACTACAGCCCTTACCTTGCAAATCTGGAAATAGTCTGAAGTGAGCGTCTCCTGGATCTCCTCTCTGGGTGTCCCTGCAGCTCCTGCAGTCCCTCCTGTGTGCACGGAGCCACCACCAGCCCCACTTCCACCGCCACTGCCACCACCACTGCTTCCACCAGGGGATGAGGCAGTTAAACCATCCAAAACTTTGCGGAAATTAAATTTCTTCATTTTGGAAAAATCTTTCCGAAGACTTGGGGGGGACAAAGGATGTGTCGTAACACATTCAGCTACATGTAGCGACCGAGAAAGTCTTTAATGGTCCTCTGAGTGAGGCAGCACTTTAAGTCTCATGTAGCAAACAGAACGTCAATATTAGGTATAATTGACTGAAAAATACAAAGGCTTCATTTTGTCAGACGTAAAATCTACCTGGAAAGAGACTTTTTAAAAAAAAAAAAAAAAAAATCCACAAGCAGCAGGACCAAGATTTACGTTCAAACAAGGAACAATGGAACAACTGCCGTCGGGTTCGCTCTCAAAATCCACATTTAGCAGTGGTCAAAACAGAAAAGTAAATAAAAAATTCAAGCCGGCATCCAAAACAGTGGGATCCATCCCTCTATCTCACCTGCCTAAGACTTGCCTTCGGCACTTGATTATTTCAACAGAACTGCCCAGATCCGCCTACACTCAGTTTCCCCCTTCCTCGCAGACCCCCTTTCGGCCGGGGGTGCTTTGCCCCAGGGCTTGTGGAGGAGACGATTCCCCCTCGGCAGCCGCTGCCGCGACTCCCGCTGCCCTGCGCGCCCCACCGAACGCGGGGAGCCTCTGTGCCCTCGGGCTCCGGGATGGGGATGCGGGGCTCGGGATGCAGGATGCCGGCACGGAGCCCCTTCGCTTTCCTGGCCGACCCGGCTGCCGCTCCCTGAGGACCCCCTAAGCCCGCCCGGCCGTCCCGGGCTGACTACCCACCCCGTCCCGGCAGGGACGGACCCCCCACCCGTCCCGGTCACCGAGCCTGTGCCGCTGCCGTGCTCCCGCCCAGGGCCTCTCCGGGGGGACCGCGCTCCCCGTGGCGGGGAGGAGAGGGAGCCGCGCGGGGCAGGAGAGCGGGGAGCAGAGGGCGGCGGTGGCGGCTGCCGCCCGCCCGGTGCGCTCGCAGCCGTTCTCCGAGGTACTGAAATCTCCGCCGGCGTCAGCCTCAGCAGCTCCTCCTCCTCCTCCGCCTCCGCCTCC
>VXAU01000315.1:126677-144950 GCA_013399695.1 Formicarius rufipectus | reverse complement strand
TCAGGAGGCGTTTGTGCGATGCTCTGGGGCGCACGGTGACTCCTGGGCATGGCCCCGTGCAGGGCCCGGGGCGGCACTCGACGGTCCGTGTGGGTCCCTTCCAGCTCAGGATGCTCGGTGGCTCTGGAAGTGCCACGGGTGCCGGAGTTCCCCCTGGCTCGGGGAGCTTCCGTCCCCGCCGGGGCGCAGGGC
This sequence comes from Formicarius rufipectus, assembly GCA_013399695.1. Taxonomy (NCBI): domain Eukaryota; kingdom Metazoa; phylum Chordata; class Aves; order Passeriformes; family Formicariidae; genus Formicarius; species Formicarius rufipectus. Next base: position 144,758 of record VXAU01000315.1, on the reverse strand, counting down.
GGGTCGGTGCGCGACCCTGGTGCTGCATCCACAGGCCTCGGGAGAAATCCCCCGTGCCTTCCCCAGGAGAATACCGCGGCCCAGCGCTTCCCTTCCCGGCCCCTGCGGCTTTGGAGAGTGTCCAGCGCTCGCTGCAAAGCCGTGGAAGTTGCGTGGGACAAGTGTCGGGCCTCCCTGCGTGGCACAGGTGGTGCTGTCCTGCATACAGGCCTCTGTGGAAGGGTTACTCGGGTCAGGAACAGGGGAGGCGGGCACTGAAAGTGACTCACGGCACAGCGCTGTCAGCCGGCTGGGAAGCTGGAATTGACTAAAACGGTGTAAGGAACAAACTTGCTCTGTAGGGGAATAAGTAACACCTCACCGAAGTGCTGCGCGTTGGTCAAACTTGAGGTGTGGACACGGATTGCCTGCTCTTACAGGTGCTTCAGGGTCGCTTAGCACAGTTCTCACACCCACTCTAACACCTAATTTGTCTTTTGTAAATCTTGCAGTTCTGTGAAGTAAGATAATAGTGTTTATTTTCTTACATTGAGATCCATATATTTTTTGTTTTCACTTTAGCTCATCCTTGTGTGTTCACAGGTACTCCCCATCTGAACTACAAAAAGATTGCAGTGAAGTTCAAAGAATAGCTGTAGCTTTACTTATGCCCTCATGAAAAATAAAGTATACATTGCTGATGAAACTGGAAAGGGTGATAGGTTTCTGTAGCCAAAAAAATAAAAAGGAACATAACCTTTTATGGGAAACAAAATATATGAGAACTATGATAAGGAAACAAATGAAAAAAAGGATGGAACTGAGTAAGCAGATCTGTAAAGATGTAAGTACTGAGTTCTGGAGACTAAGAAGTCAAAACCCAATTGAAGCTATTTGAAGAATGTCATGTCCTACTGCTATGTTCACCACAGGCAATGCAAGTGAAAGAAAAGAAGGCTAACAAAACCCAAAAAAAAGATAACAACATGAATTGTAAATAGGAAAGGGAAAGATAAGGTTAAAAATTAAATAATTAGGATGAAGAAAACATCACAGACTTGCAAAAAAGAGAAGACACTGGGAGTCAGGGGGTACTGGAGGAAGAATATCTGATAGCAGTTCCACAGTTCTAGGCAGGACAGAGATAAGACACTGTGAAGAGAAGGAAGAACAGAAATTAGAAGAATGATAAAAAGCCTTAGGAAGTAGAATAAGATGCATACATGCTTTGAATGCCAACATTTGTCTTTCAGAGAATCGATATGAATTGCTGGGTACTGATGATTAGATACTACCTCAAGAGTATCCTAAAGGGCAAGCAAGGATCCTTACACTGCCAATGTGCTGTTAGGAAAACTGATTGTAGGGGAAAAAAAACCAAAACAACAAACCCATCCTGGCCAACAAAACTTAATCAGTCCTATTTAAAAACACCAACTGAGAAAAATACTTTAGCTCCCTACTGGTACATGTGAGGCATGCAGGTCCCTTTTGAAAATTTTGCACAAATCCAGAAGCAGAGAGAGAATGATGGAAATGAGTTGCGGTGTAGAATGGGACAGGGCAGTGCAGGACATAAGCAAACTCAGTAACAGTAATGACAGGCACAGAAAGGACCATTGTTGAATGACCTGGCTGAGAAGGAGCTTTGATGTGCAACAAAACAAAACCAACCAAACAAAAAAACCCCAAACCAAACAAAAAAAAACCCCAAACCAAACCAAACCAAAAACAACAACAAAAAAAAACAAAAACCCAAAACCCAAACCAAACAAACAAAAAACAACAACAAAAACAAAACAAAACCCAAAAACCAAACCAAACAAACAAAAACAACAACAAAAACACAAACGAAAAAAGATACAATTTAGTTTTTACATGGTAAAAACTTTGCTTTTTTTAATTTTTTTTTTTTTTTTTTTTAAGTGTAGAAACAAGCAGCAGACAGATGAGGCATCCAGCTGCTGGCTTGTGCTAGTTTAGGTGGTATTGAGGTTTTGTAGAACACTTCCAAGGTTGCATAGTTTTGCCAAAAAAAAGTTTTATTAATAGTTGGTGAAATGATGAAAATGTGGAAAGATTTTAGATGTTAAATTGATATAAACCACATTGAATAAGACATCCTAATGCATTGTGAAAAATCTGTATTTTAGATAGTAAGGGGAGAGTATATTCTTTAGTGTTTTCTTCTGGATAGTATCTTTTATATTTATCAGTCATTTTGTTCTGCAAGGTCAAAAAGAAACCAAATGTTAAAAGGATAATGGTTTGCCACAAAGACTTTGTTGAGAAAGAGCTTCTTTAGCATTCTACACCATCAAAATTTGTATGAATTCTAATTTTAATTTTTTCATTAAGCTTGTGATTACATGTATTAATATAACAAGACTGGTCACAATTAAATCTAGCAAAGGAGAGTAATATTAATTCAGTGATCTAATCTCAGTTTGATTCAAGAACTGACCAAGAAAGTGAAGAATCAAGGTAAGATGTGCTTATATCGGCCAACCAGAAAATTTTAGGTTTGTAAGTTTTCAAAGCTTTGGTCAGTTCTCCTTGGGGTTTCTTAGTTAATTTTTTTTTAACCAGCCAATCCTGTTTCAGGCCATGGTCTGGAATTTCCTGACTTTTTAAAGGTGCAAGCATATTTTAAACTTAGATTATATTGTTGGTAGTTTAAAATAAAGACATGCAGCAGTAGGCACTAAGGGTTGCTTTCACAGTTTACACTTTTTAAAGGATTCACACAACTCCTTTTAACAATACATGAATTGGTAGTTAAAATCAGTGACCCTTGAGAGAAATCATTGCATGCCCATCGGCAGTCGGGTAGACCACAGACTTGCGACTAGACCCAGCAAGAGAATTTCTGTGCTTGTATAGAACTGAAGATAAAGGATGTAACCAGACACCAGAAACACATTTATGCCAGTGCAGGCAATACTGTGACTTTCCATGGCTACCCATTCCTCATTACACTGTGGGACATTTGCCAATATTACCCATGTTTCTGTGTAATTCCAGAACATCGAATGGCAGTGAGCACAATGTTCCTGCCTGCAGAGCCCCACTAAAAATATCCCCAGTCAGTGCTGAGTATCTGGTTAGAACAGCTTGCTGAACTCTATCAATTAGCCAGATCTTAATCTATTTAATGTGTTTTATTAAGGCTATATGATGCTAATGTTTTAATCAAAATGTCAAGCAGTACTAAATCAGATTCATTAGGAAGGTCCAAGTCTATCACATCTATGTGGTTACCTTGATCAAACAAACCTGTAATCTCATCAAAAATTGAAGTCAGGCCTGCTTGTCAAGACTTGTTTCCACAAAGCCATGTGGGTTTGCTTTCATTATATTCCTACCTTTAACTCCTTATTGATTCAATAACACATAGCATGAGTGCTTTAATTCACATAACATCACTGTTTTGTCTAGGATACCTAGAATGCCAGGTCTATTATTACCTTGGTCATTCTGCTTGATTCTTGGAATAACATGCAGTTTCCTTTGGCCCTTCGAATTATCAGCTGTAAAGAGAGCTGTTAAAAATTAACATTAGAAGGCTGGAAGTCTCCTATTCTGCTAGGATCTTTGGATACTCAGGTGCCACAGAGACTTATGATTGAAAAACAGCAGTGCCATTTTCATCCTACATAGGTGTCAATGGGTGGAAAGCTAATTCATCATCCTCATGTAATATTAATACATTATCCTTTTTTTTTTTTCCTTCAGAAGTGAAGGATAGAAATATTTACCAGAAAAATTAGATCTTTTAGGCATGCTCAGAGACCAGATTTCTTAATGAAGAAGCTGTGGGATGTGTCTGTACAAAAGTGAGAATGTAATTTTGTAACAAGAGCTCCATTTTGCACAGTAGGCCAAGTACAGGTGTAAATTAGCCCATGGTAGGGTTATCTGTTTCAGCTTGAGATGATCCATTCTCATTGGTGTTGAAATAGAAGTTCCTGCATACAGTTGAGCCCTTGGGAGTTTTTTGTCCCTTCAGCAATGCATTAATTTGTTAGGAAAGTCAATAGTTTTATTTTGGGTTAATGAGCTGGATTAACTCTGCACAGGGTCAGACAAGCCCCAGAGCCAGTGCAAAGAAGGGCAGAGCTGTAGGCCTGGACAGAATGATGAGGGTAGCCTGGTTTTTGTTAAATCTGGTTTGGCTCAGGCATACACTCTGAATTCATCACGATGGTGACCTCTTGAGTTATATATGCCCTACTCAGGAAGGGCTGCTAGCTCAGTGGAGAACTGTCACAAGCCACCTGAATAGCAGTCAGGGACAAAGAATTTGTACTGGTCTGTACAGACTGCCCTGTTGCACTAGAGCAATGCATTTTTGCAGAGAGTTCTCCCAAGGTGAAGGTGGGACTCAACCTAGATTTGGTTGCTCTGGAAGCAGGGGACTTTTTCTAGCAGATTGTGGAATACAAACTGTAAGAGAAGCAACTGGGAAGCTAAAGCCTCAGTGATTACTATCTGCACAGCAATAATCTTCTGTATCTTTACTATAGCAAGTATGCAAAACTGTGGGATGTCAAATCAAGATAACTTGGGTTCTAGTCATGACAATGTGGAGCCTTGCCTGGGACACAAAACTGGACTAAGAGGTTTAGTTAATATATACCATGTACCTTGTTGCCACAGTTTTCTAATCAGCCTTTGTTATAGTTCTTGGACTGACTTCTTGGTATTCTCTCTGCATCCAGTTTGCATTCTATTCCATGCACAGTTTTCTAGTTCTTCTTCTTAATCCCTTTTCTTAACACTTCATTTTATAGATCCCTGTATGTCATATAATTTAGCTATCTCTTTCCCCTCTTACTCCTTCAGTGAGGATTAGACAAAACTATGGCTTTCCTAGGCTCTGCCGTGAGCCAGGCTATTGACCTTCTAATGACCTGGGTTTGCCATCCAGACTGTGCATATTCAACGTTTCTAAAGGTGCAATGGTTCATTAAACTCTTTTTAGTAACTGGCACAGATTGTCAGAAAGCAGAGTTGTTATTTTCTTTCTCTGAAGTTTTAATTTCCACCAAGCATATGTCTGACTTTTGATCAATACATACCTTTTCTGAATTTTTTGTGAATATTTTCCATTCTGAACATTTTCATCTTCTCTGGTAGATTCAAAACAGCAGGAGCTGATGCCTTTGCAAAGTCAGTTGTTACTAGTTCTCAGAACAGCTTTCTGAAAAAAAGACATCTATGAAAATGGGATAGCCACTAGCTTTTCAGGGGAAAGAAATGCAGGGGTCACTGACCAAATGTGTACCTATCCAGGTGATATATAGCCTCATCACCAAATTGACCAATTACCCACCCAAAAACGTTAGCAAGAGATCACAGATTTCCAAGTCATCAAGAATAAGCTTTCAGATAGGCAACTTCAAACATCAGTTAAGCCTGTTAGATAATCTACTGTATCTAGATCCCTAGAGAGAAGAGTATCCTTTAATAAAGCAGAATCAGTAAGAGCTTTAGCAAGCTAGGAAGACTGTAATTCATAGTGAATATTCTTTTTGTTGTCAGCTTTGCTACAAATTTGACGTTTTATGCCTTTTCCCATTATTGCTCTGAGTGTTCTGCAAATTATCACTGACATTTGAAGTGACTGCCAATGTATTCCAAATTGTTAGCTCATTTTACTAGATTCTGCACTAACAAAGGTCTCAGTTAGGACAGGGATACTTGTCTTGGTTGCTTTCAAACCCACACAGTCTTGCAAGTTTGAAACATAATTTTGAATTCATATTCCACTTACAGGAAACGATAAGACCATAAGGAGTTAGGAAGAAACAAAATACATTTAATGAGTCTTCACTTGCTCTACAGAAAAGCCATCAGTACAGTTTGCATTTTTGGGCAGGTTTCTTCCAATAGTTCCAGAAAAGAGACTTCTTTTTAGTTGGGGAAAATTTCAGCTGTCCTTCAATATCCATCAGTTTAAATTATAGGGTAAAAAGGTCCATTCACTCAAAGTAGTTTGATGAATCATAGGAACCAAAAATATAATGTGTCAGTTCACAAAATATCAGATATCACATCCTTGGCCTCTCTGCAAAAAAAGTCTTCATAGAAAAGTCTAGTCCTGCTATAACCTTGGTCCAAAACCAGGGGACTGACATTTCATATATATGGCCTTAAATAGTGCAAGTATTTGCATAAAAAATAGTTGGAAAGATTAAAGTAGAGAGAAGAGTGAAGGGAAAATGGATCCCACATTCCAGTATTTCAGTCCTTTTGTCATGAAGAGCATTCAGTTTTATGTCTGTATCTTTCATTTTTAACAATTGATATATTCTGCAAATACATTACTGTTGACCTGCAGGACCAACACACTAGTCTCTTCTCGACTAAGCAATACTTCAAAATAAACAGCCTCATCAGAAGGCTCCAGGGAACAAATGCTGCCTGCAGTCTGATTTTCAACCCTTCCATGAAGTCATGAAGAAAATCTTGCTAATGGTCTATGGAACCACCCCCCCAAACCAGGGCCACATCCTCCTCCCTGCAGAAGGAATGCAAACCACCCAATCAGCTGTCTAAGAATTGCGTCAGGCTGAACCAGTCTGTGGGTGAATTGGATCACTGCAGTGGCTCTTACGCCTTCCTTTCCTCCTCCCTCCATTGTGCCTTTTCCACCCTTTAATCTTAATTTAGGATCAAAGAGAAGGCACATCAGACCATTCTGTCTCCTCTGAAAGTATCCTATGAAGTAGTCCTTCCTAGTCTCCATGCTTTGTCGAAAGGAAGTCTGGCAGAAATGTTAGCAGGGAAAATCCAATCAGTCCTAGAAGTTTAAAAAATGTTTCTTCATGCCAGGAATGACAGCTGTATTATTCTTCAGCCCTTGTTCTGTCTCTCAGTCAGGAATTTGCTTTATGCCAATGTGATATAGCAAACAGGAATTTGGTATGTCCAGCCTGGATTGGATTGGATTGGATTGAGTTGTCTCAGGGGCTTTGAATCCTTGCTGTCCCAGCTGCATCCTTCAGGTAGATGATATTTGCAAAGTGCTTTTCCAGCTAAGAAGTTAGTTAAGTGCTGATGTGCAACACAACCCTGAACTTAAAGTCTGCAATTTGTGTGTGTATAATCCTATAAATGGCCATTTTTTTCAAGCCCAGAGGTAATGGGAATATTCACTCTTCACCTCAGGCCAGATTTGGGTGCAACTCTTCAGTGTATATCCTATTTAGGATACCTGAAATAATTCATTTTGTTCAGAAGCCCAAAACAATGTTAATATATCTGTAAATATATTGAAATAAATATATAAATGTAAATTAAAATACATTAAAATATATATTACTTTGAAAGTAATAGAATTGTTTTTTCCAAATGTTGCTTGCGTTTAATTTCTACTAGAATCATCTTTTAAACCTCATGACATACTCATTCAGTCTTCCCATTGACTCAAACTAGTCCAAAATAGCTGTCACTGACTTCCAGTCCTGTCCTTTATAGAGGTTTGATGCCTTTGTCAGCGGATAATTAAGCACAGCTGTCTGACATCTCAAGTATCATGTGATGACCGTTGAACCAAATGAGTTTCCCAAGAAGCTGCAGGAGGACTGAAATACCTGGTAGACACCATGCTCCCAGGTTGCAAATTTCAGTCTCAGCCAGACCCACTGCCTTCTAGGTGGGGCACACCAGACAGATGTGTTTGCTTATCCCAATTGTGTCATAAAGTCATGCTTTATTGCCCAAATATAGGAAAAGAATTCAAAAATCATTCTCTCTATTGTTCTACTGAGTGACTAGCAAATAATTCCATAGCCCACTCATGTACCTCACATCATGCTCATCTCTATCCACAAGGAAAATCACTTTTACTCTTTGGCTCCAACATTTGGAAAGTGTTCAAATGGATAAATTATATGGGGCATTTTGATAGTTCCTTCCTAATAGAATTCAGTTTTCCATATTTTTGAGAATTATTTTCTCATCTCTATAAAGTAAATAAGACTGTAAATCCTAGTCTAAAGGATAACACTAAGAATCTGGCAGTTATCAAATAACACATAGCTAAAGCATTCTACCTTTCTCTCATTTGTCATGTAGTTTAGTAATTTGTTTCCCCTGTTGGCAGGTTTGAAGGTGAATATATGTAGCAGATACAAGTAATAATTTATTTGGTATTTAAGTTTGCATAGGTGCCTGGACTGTAGGGGTTTGGGTGATTCATGAAAGGCTCTTGTCCCCCAGATAGCACAGACTCTGACCATTTCATTATGATCCCAGCATTTTTTTGAATAACCAGTGGGAGGCTTGTCTAAACTTTCCATTCACGGCTAACAAGAACACAGCATCCCAGCCCTTGCTTTGCATCTGCTGTGTGCTCACAGACAAGTTGTAAAACCAAAGTTCTCAGTCATTTTGAACATTTTACGGATTGTGTGCCTTCTGAAATGTTCAGTTTTGATCAGGTGCACATTCACATCCTATTCATTTCTCAGCAACGTAACCTATGGAGGATGATTGGAATTCATACTTCAAAACGCCTTATGCTTTCCCACTAATCTGAATTATTGCTTTCATCTCTGAATTTACATACACTGATGCTTGTGCAGATTCTAGGTGCATTTGGACGGGAATGCATTTTGAGTGATTGATAGAATAAAGGCAGCTTCTAGTTCTCATCAGACTATTCTTTAAAATATATCACGTATCTGACTGACTTAGTATTTTGATCACTGCATTTAGTTTTGGCTCACCAAAACTGATTCTGTCAAGGTGGATTTGTCTTTTCTTTTCAGAGGTTTGTGCTAAACTCCAATCTGTTCTGCATCTTCAACATTTTCAGGTTTTTCTATGCTGATGCCCCTGATACCAATTATTTAGAAGAAAAAAAAAAAGACTAGTTCCTTGCAGTTTCCTCTTACATAGTCCAGATTTGACTCCTTCACCTAAGAAATGGAGTTTTTTCAGTGTTGTGTTGAGTTTGTATGGCAAGATTTTAGTAGCTGGGTGTACAGGAGTGGCTTCTTTGAGAAGCCCATGTCCAACTGAGCCAAAGCCAGCTGGCTGCAGGACAGACCCACCACTGACCAAGGCTGAGCCCATCACACCTCTGTGATAACTTATTTAAGAGGGGAAAAAAATACTGAGCGGAAGCAATTGCAGCCAGAGAAGAGAAAAGTGAGAATATGTGACAGAAACAGCTCTGCAGACACCAAGGTCAGTGAGAAAGCAGAGGGGAAAGATACTCCAGGTGAAGGCCATGTCTTCACCTGCAGGCTGTCCCCTTGCAGCCCAGGATGATCCATGGGGGAGCAGAGATCCAGCTGCAGCCTGTGGAGGACCCCACACGAGAGCAAGTGGATGCCCAAAGGAGGCTGTGACCCCATGGGAAGCCCATGGTGGAGCAGGGTTCTGGCAGGACCTGCTGACCTTAGGAGAGGAATCCACACTGGGGCAGGTTTGCTGGCAGGACTTGTGACCCTATTGGGAGGCCAGTGATGAAACAGTCTGTTCCTGAAGGACAGCACCCCATGGAAAGGGACCCACACTGGAGTAGCTTGTGAAAAACTGTTGCCTGTGGGAAGGACTCATGCTGGAGAAGTTCAGGAGAACTGTCTCCTGTAGGAGGGGCCCTCCACTGGTGCAGGGAAAGGACTCTTCTCCCTGAGGAGGAAGCAGCCACAAAAACTGACAGTAACCCCCATTCCCATCTCCCTGTGCTGCTAGAGGGGAGGAGGTAGAGAATCAGGAATGAAGTTAAGCCAAGGGAAGAGAGAGGTAGGAGGAAGGTGTTTTAAGCTTTGTTTTACTTCCCATTTGCCTGCTCTGATCTGATTAGTAATAAATTCAGTAAATTTCTCCAAATCAAGTTGATTTTGCCCATGACAGTAATTGGTGAGTGACCTCTCCCCTTATCTCAACTCATGAGCTTTCGGTATGTTTTCTCTCTCCTGTCCAGTTGATGAGGGGGGTGGCAGAGCAGCTTTGGTGGGCATCTGGCATCCAGCCTCCCCAAGTGCTAAGTTGGACATTTTTCTGTCTCTGTAGTTTGTTCTGGCTCTGTTACACCAGAGGACTCTGCAGGTGCAGGCAGCTGCTGTTCTGTGCACCAGTGGCAGGACCCAATACATCATTTACCAATTCACAAGTGCAGGGCTTGTGGGAGCTGAGGGAAGTATTCAACCTCTTCACCAACTCATATTTGTCTTCTGCCCTGTATGATTCAAGAAAATTTTCCCTCTCCCTTGATTTTACAGTTTCTGGTGTGAATACATGAAAGCTTGAACTCTGGACATGTGTTGTATTTGACAGGCTAATTGGCCCATTTTAATTAATTGTCTTTGGCTCACACATAAGAGATCACCTTTCCCATAAGGAGCTTTAAGGAATCCAGTCATTAATCTTCTTAAGCAGCTATTCTGTTCTCACTTCCTCTAAGGCATTTGCTCACACAGCCTCCACACTAGACTCGTCCAGCAAGGAAATCCCCAAAGACTGTTCACTGAGCTCAGGGAGAATCCTACCTCACCAAATCATTCCTAGAAGAAAGGGGTCATTATATTTTATTTAGATGCTCATTTACGTCAAGAAAAATAGCCAAGTTAAGCTGATCTCAACTTGCTCTTGAAGTTTTTCCAACTTATAGGAATGATTACATGTAAAGTGCCAGAAGAGAGGTAAGGCTCCATATCACAATCTTTCTGATAGTACATTAGAAACACTTCAGAATATAAAAGACCATATTTACAACCTCTTGTTATCATGCTGAGATAAAAATACTGTATTAATTTTAAGTAAGTTTTGACAACATCAAGTGTAAAAACATACTGAGTCTCAGCCTTTGCCTGGCATAAAATCAGAGAGAATTCATGAAGCAAGATGCAGTTGTGCTTTTTTTCTGGGTGCATCACAAATGTGTTTGGAAATGTCTTCTTTGGGCCACATGTTCTTCTTTTGACATACAGCCTGCTCTGGCTGGTAAGTAGAAAGATACTAATGTGTTAATAATGTAGTAAAATCTCTGTTCTCACTGGGTTATTAGAAACAGGAGCTGATAAACTGATTGCATTTGAGAGATGTAGTTGAGTCAATATACAGGACAGGGTGGATTTTAGAATAATATGCAATGGGAGGCAGCAAAGCTTAAATGGAACTGAGATGAGAGACTTGGGATAAAGCTGATTCAGACTAGATACTGATATTAGGAGGAGGCCATAGCTTTTCAATGTTTTTGGGAAGAGAAGAGGGAGTAATAGAGAAGGAGGGGAAAAAACAAGGCAGGGGAGGGGGGCGAAAGTCAAAATCAGCTTTCTGTTTTGGCCATATTGAATTGAAATTGACAGCTAGCTAGCCCTAAAATTATGTCAGACGAAAGTGGTGATGTTAGTTTGGACAGCAGAGTGACACCAGTCAGTACTGTGTTTGTCAGTATAGCATTGCTTGTTGAATCTGTGTGGATGAAAATTACTCTCAGGGAACCTGCAGAGGGAAAAAGAGGTCTAGGGCCAAGGCTGTGAAACCACCACAAAATATTTCAGACATAAAAGCCACATTGATGGGTTTGGAGAGTTTAAGTCATGCTAACCTAACCAAATGTGGTTGAAGCAGAAGTACAGAAACAAAGATGCTGTGCCATCCTTGGAGACAGCATATGCTGTGATCTATTTGAAGACTGTCAGTGGGATGAGTGGCTCTCTGTCCTTCCCAGTGGTGAGTACAGAGGAGTCCTTAGCCTAGATGTGCCCACATCTGTAGGCCAGCAACCTCAGTACAAGACTGGTTTTATATTATTTATGGGAGTGGCACCAGGCCAACCACAGTTTTCAATCAATCTTCCTTTTATTTTATAAAGAGGATAAGAGTCCCAAACAACAAGACTACTGCTCTGAGTGTCTTGAAGTTGTCATGCGTGAGAACTCAGCTGGGCTCTGTGTCAATGATGACAGGTCAGTCCTGGCCTGACATGACAGCAGCCATCTCTCCCTTGTCTCCTGCTGTACCCCTTGTATCAGATCATGTGAGGTCACACACGTAAGGCAGATCAGCGTGCTGGAACTATCTGCTTTTTGGCTGTGTCAGTCTTCTGACAGATCAGCTTGTTCACTCAGTTCTCCCTGCTTTTGTACTACCTCTAGAGCTTAGAGCTAATGCCAGGCAGTGGCAGAAGCACATGTCCAGGGCAGGGGAGGTGGCCCTGGGCAAAGCGCAGCCAAAAGCATCGCTGGAGCTGGTGTCCCTGTCATGAGATAGGGTGAAAACATTCTTGTGAGGGTGAAGCACCAAGTCACCAGAGTGCAAAGCTCAAGTTTTGTACTGCATTTACATGTATTAACAGTGAAACTACTAACTGCCTTATCTTTTGGGGTTTAGCTTTTTTGCACATTCCTCTTCATCTTGTACCAAGCAAACAGTCTTCATAGTCCTTTCCATAGGCACACTTTGCATATAGGGCTGCATGTAGACATTTCTTTTTGGATACTAAGTGGAAGCAATCACATTCAACCTCTGAGATTAATGGATATACTCAATGGTACTTCTCCACCTTTAGCTCAGTTTTTACAATAAAAAAGAGCCAAGTGCTCAGAGCAGGGTACATTTCTCAACTTTAAGGCCAGTCAGCAGGTGGGAGGTGGGAAAGATCTGCTGGTGTGACCTGGAGGATAGTAGATGAGTTGACACTTCATGTTTCTCTCATATACTGTGCCTGCCTCCTCTCACCTTGATTATAAAGTTTTTTAAAAATCCAATTCTTCACCACCTACACACATGCTATTAAAATCATGATGTGTATTAACAAAAAATCTTTCCCAGCTGGATGGAAAATTGCTGATAGTACTGCTAACAACAAAAGCCAGTTCTTCATTGTGCAGCCATCCACCATGATGCCATAAAACCAAAGCCTGCCAGGTTTTACAGTTTTAGAAATTGTTAGTTTCCCATCCACTCCTCCATCTTTCCTTCTGTTTTGTTTCACCTCTTCTCTCCGTGGATAAATATAATCTGCCAAGATCATGGGTAGTGGTGACAAAGTCTGGTGGAGAGGTGACCAAATTATTCTGTCTCGTGTTCCATTATTTTTGGGAATGAGGTGGGAAGGAGCAAGAGGGACAGCACAGGCAAACCTTCATTCTGGGCCCTAGCTCCAGAGCCAGTGCAATTACTCATGCTCTCTTCTGACACTCCCTCCCAGGCAAAAAGGTATGGATGTGGATGATTCTTTGGGCTAAGCTGTTTTCAGTGGAGCAACAAACTCCATTTAACAAGAACCAATCCTGAGGCAAGTCCCCAGGGCCATAGAATCCTTCAAACATTTTGTCTGGGTTTAGGAGGTGGTGTCACAAGTTAGGGCCCCTTGTCAATCTGAACCAGCTATGCTTTATTTGTGAAAAAATACTGGTTTACTTTACAACAACTTAGCAACTTAGTCCCTCACTAACTTCTGCTATTTTTCTCTGAGATTTTTTCAAGATTTGCAATAGAAAATATGGGACAAGTAAAGCAGAATGGAAAAACTGCTCTCTAGGAGGAGAGATTTTCTCTGGAATTCAATCCAGTGACAGCTACTGCTTCAGTGTACTCCTTTTTTGGGTGAAATTCAGTTGCTGAAAATCACATACCTTATTGGGCTGGCATTTAGCAACTGCAGTCCTGAATGACTTGATGTATGCTGGAAGGATTGCTCTGCTCTTAGTAGTCCTTATTTCTGCTGCTGTCTTTGAAACACTATGAAACATGAATGATTGACACATGGATTAAGTACAGGCTCTAGGTAAATTGTGGGCAATTAATTCCCACACCAGAAAGAAACACATCAAAAAACATTAAGGTAAAAATAGAAAACACATATCTCAGTCAAAACAGAACCCACAGCTGCTAACAAAAGTAATTCTATTGCTGCTGTGTTCTGAGCCCAAAGGGGACTAAAGCAAGTAATTAATGAGACATCTCCTTGTGTCTGGGTGTTGTGTGTCCTTTTCAGCAATTGCTGAATACTTCCCCTCTCATTTATCTTCTCCCAGCACTTTAACACAAAATAGCAATTTTCACTTTGTAATTAAGACCTGTCTGGAAAGCATAACAGAGTCTCATCTTCAGCACAGCTGTGGGACCTGTATCACACCTCCTCTCCTCTAAAGAAGTTGATCTGAAACATGTGAGGTGAGTCACTCTCTGGGCAAACAGAGCTGGGACTGGAGAATTAAATACCTCCAACAATCTTTATGGCATGTACCTACTTAAAAACAGGGCTTTTGCCTTAACATTATGCTGAGAATGAAATGAAAGAAATACATCAGAAAGGGTGGTGTCCCAGGGGCCTGGGAGTTCTGTGGGGAATTCAGAGGATGCCCAGGGTGAGTGTGTGGCTGTTCTCTAGAGGGGCACTACTGCCAACCAGGGGCACTGCTCCACTACATGACACGGCTTGGAAATCAGAGTAAGCAACTCTCAGAGTGGATGACCTTTAGCAGTGTAGATGTAGCTGTGGTGACTGGATATATCTCTGGTGACCACCATCAGTGAAAGAGTTAACAAGTTCCCAAGAGCTGAAGTTAACCAAAGTCCAGTTGTAATTTGTTTTCAGAGTCAGCCTTGCTTTGGGCTGTTGCTGTTACTTCTGTTTTGGAATGAGAAACCAGTGGTTGGTGTGCAGCTTGTGTTCAGAAGGGTTTTCTGCAGTGACCAATGTAAGAAATTAATTTTAAAATAAATAAAGATGACAATTTCACCATTATGTCTACAGTGTGTCTCCTTATCTCTAAGGTTGTGTTTTATCCTTAAATTTTTTAAATTTTAACGTAATTGTCCCTTGGGGTTTTTTTCTTTCCTCTGCCATCCTATTCTGTTTTTAAATAAGGTGATAGTTCACGTTCACCTGCATCCTAAAGTGAAACTGTAGTAGATCTCTTGACTTTGTATAGCAGTGACTGCTGCATAAAGGGAAGAACAGAGACAGTTGTTCCTACCTCCTCACAGTTACAGGTATCAGGGACACAAAGACTTTTCTCTGCCTTCTTCAGTTAAACCTGTGCCTTCTGGTGTGGCTCATGACTTTTGGCTTGGCCTGCCTTTCTTCTGAGTGTGGCAACACCTGTTGGAAAACTCTCATCACTGGTTCTGGTTCACTCAGGTGTCATACATGTCAGCTGTGCACCTCCAGTTTTTACAATGGAAGTCACCTTACCAGCACCAGGCCAGCCTTGGGAATGAGGATTGTCCCAGGGCCTCACCTGACACTGGGAAGTGTGGGCTTCCTGACAGTGATTTAGGCAGAGCTCTCTTCCCTTCTACCCCTAATACTTCTACAGCCCTGTGCCCATTCCACAAAGTTACTGCACAGCTGTGATTCACCCTCTCTAAAGCATCTATGCATGTTCCCTGTATAAACAAATAAATAAATAAAGCAGAAGAACACAGCTTGTCTAGCCATGAGCAAACAAAAATCCCTAAAGATGTGGCTAATTACAAATGGCTGATTCCATTTTCCCTTATGAAGAGAACCCAAGTCCTATGCTTCTAAGCTCCATAGTTAGGACACTTAGCATTAAGAGAACATTACAGAGTTGGGTTTTTTTTTAACAAAGATTTGCTGATTCTTGCATTCTTTCATCTCATTTCTATCCATTTGGCTTATGTATTTTTTGAACTGTGCTGACCAAAACATGCTTCAATACTCTCCAGCTACATTACTTGCTTAGAGTCATGACACCTATTAATCCCAATATTCATCTGATAGAACATTTTGTGCATTTATGCCAGCCTCATCTAGCAATTCCCCCATGACTATGTTCTCATTAACCCTAGAACTCTTTTCTGTGATCTCTTAATTTCTCTGTACTCATGTTTATTCATCCTTTCCTTTGTATTTACTGGGGCTGAACTTCAATTAATTGATTTTGGTTCATTCTTCTAGCTTGCGCTTTGTGTATTCTCACCTTCCAGAGTTATATAAATGCTTCCATCTTTTTGTTCCTTGGGTGTGGTTCTGTTCTCAGGTTGAGAGGGCAAGACAAGAGACCTTCTTGATTAATTCTCCACCACTAGCACTTATCCTGCATGTTTGGCTATTTTTTCACCAGGCTCTGTAAAAGGCAGAGATATCATCCATGTTACACCCCACTCTCCTCTGTATTCCTATATAGTGGAGACTAGCTTGCAATTTCACAGAGAAATAGCTTTTCTTGTTTTCTTGTCATTCTATATAAGACTCATAAAATCATAGAATGGTTTGGGTTGGGAAGACCTTAAAGACCATCTAGTTCCAACTCCCCCACCGTAGCAAGTATGCCACCCACTAGACTCCTGAAGTCATATAGAATGCAACTGATGACAAAAAACAGTAGGAGACAGAGAAATCAAATACTTGCTCCAGCCTTCTCTGGAGAAATGGACCAAACTGTGTCCCCCTGTGTCCTCTCCTGAGAAGATGGATTTTCAATAGCAAGACCACAGTGAGGTTCATATATTTTCTAATGACTCAGTGTCAGCAGATCTGACCCATGTCATCCATGCCACACCTGGTTCATGTTTGAAGCTTCTAGCAGTGATACTAACAAAGTCCTTGTGATATCTATGCAATTTTTAACCCCAAAATCAGGACACAGTGAACCAACACCTTTTACTACAGTAATGCCAATGTACTAACCACAGCTGGTGTTCCAAATGGATCTCCTCTTCAGAGAGCATCGGACATGTCATGGCTCTAGGTAGTTTACACCACTCTACATCTCTCCTGGCGCCCTTGCTAGTTGCCTGGAAGTGCATTATAGAGACAGCCAGAGAAAGATCTCCCACGCTGGCTGAAACAAGTAAAGGTTGCATGAACAATGCCACCTCCCAGCATGGGAGATCAGGCAGGCAAGTGGGCATCAAGGAGGAGGGAAATGCGTACCTTTGAGCAATAGCCTTCCTGCCGAATTCGGAAGACGGTGTTTGTTCACAGCTCCAACAATTTTTCCACCTCCAGCAAATGGCTGACTACCATCTGATGGCAAAATAAGCTGAGATTATGTGCATTGCCTCGACTGTTTTCTTTAATAGCAAAACATCTTCATGGCTGTGGGTTTGAGCCCCTCGGGAATATTGAAGTTTAACATTCTGATCCTTCATATCTAAAGGGATGTGGTGTAATTCATTTTTCACACAGTGGTTTTCATAGATTTGGAGGCTGAAAAAACCCATGCTTAAAACAGCTTTGTAGTTTAAAATGATTGTGTGTTGGCTGCAAAGCACTGCATGGCATGACACACTTCCCTGCATTTGGCACACCCTGAAAGAGCTGGAGCTTGAGAAGTACCATTCAGATTTTGGTAATCCACATATAAGGTCATCTCAGGGAACTATATAGATAGCTACTGTGAAGTATTTTTTGTCCACTAGGCTTGTTATCCTGACAAAGAATATAATTAAGTTGGCTTGCCAGATGCATTACAAGCCCCAGTCATCTGCTATTTATCACCTTATTTTGCCGTAGCAAGCACACAACAACTACTTTATTAATTCCTTACCTATTTGCTAGCTATGGCTGCAGTGTTCTTTGTGTTCTAGTTCACTGTCCCCTATTACCTGTATAGAGAGAAAATAATCTTTTTTCTTGGAAGGAAAAGTTGGTCTGTACTCTTTCCCAGCAGATAACATCTCGGGTCACATTTTGCTTTCAGGAATGCTCATAACTAATCATCAGCAGTTGTGATTATTCAGATGGTTACCCAGCTTATATTTAGTGGTACTACATTGAGTAGCAGCCTATATTTAAGTTTTCTGTGTCTTCATGTTGAAATAGTAGCTTCATAGACTTGTTTTGTGATTTGGCTTATTGCTTCTTACCTGCTATTAAGGAAAGGCTTTCTAAAGGTATTATGCTATTTGGTAGAAAATAGTTAAGTGTTTCAATCTTCATACAAGCACAATAAACCAAAATAATCTGCATGCCTTTCCTGTATTGGCTGAGCTTTTGAAACATCTTTTTTTTTTTTCTTGGTCTTCTGGCTTGTGGTCCCAATCTGTGGAGCCCTCACTTTCCTGGGATGCTCTCTTTCCTTGCAAGAGCCAGATACCCATTTTGGGTGAAATATTCCTCAAATGTCTCCTGGTTGTTTTTGCCACTACAGAGAGACAAAAAAA